>JADFUC010001840.1:0-260000 GCA_019722365.1 Lithospermum erythrorhizon | reverse complement strand
TGCCTCATATCCATCGACAGTCACATTCTTCAGCTGCTACATCTTCACCTCAAAATACGGTTCATTAGCCGCCCTGGCACACTTCCACATCATATTCTTCAAGGCTTTTTCCTCGAGAATCTCTACCCCACTCGTGGAAGCGTGTTTGACATACACCCAGGCTCGCATCGCAACTTGTTCCTTATGGCTATTTCAAGACCCTGCAACATCGAGATTTGTAGTTAGTAACACGAAAAAGGTGCAGGGAACAAAGTTCAGGGACCAAAGTATGAGGGCCAAAGTTCGTGGACCAGCATGAGAACCATAGTTCGTGGTTTACTTTGGTTGTCGGGCCATTAGTATCCGTGGAGTTCTGTTCAAGCCCATCGGCTAGATCTTCTTTTCAATACGCACGAACTGTCCGCGCGACCGCATCTCCACTTCAACAACCGCCCATGCAATTGGATATATGCCGTTGTCAGCATCAAGACCCACAACAACTAATATTTGACCCTTGAATGCTCCTTTCAGAAAACAGCCATCGAGGCATAAAATCGCCTCGCAGCTCACTAAAAGCCCTCTTCAACGGGCTGGCACACATATTCGTTTGAATTTGTACTCCTCTTGTTTGATTTACTTAGCCAATGACACAGCATGATGTTTATCATCTCAGATAGCTCCATAGCCCACCTCAAACCGCCAACTTCCATTACCATACAATAGATACCCGGCTGCCTTGATGGCTCTATCAGCAGTGCTATTATTTATCTCCACTTTGAGGTCGTCATAGATATCACCAATAAAAGCTGGTATTTTTGGTTGTCTTCGAACCTTGTTCACATATATCTGTCACCACGTAAATCGGTATTTTCTACGGAAGTCCCATAGGTATGTGTCCCAACCATTGTCTTAATTGATTGGGATCCTTCGACTCTACCAAACTCGTGAACACACAACACAAAGAAGTCACATCCCTCTTGTGGCTACATTTCACACGAATCCCTCTTCTTGTCATTCTTTACAAACTCTGGGTGGCTTTTTCCTAACCTGCATTCCTCTAATTAGCTGCCTAAAATCTTCGTAACTTCCAAATATCATGTTAGACTAACAGATTTCAAACGAACCTCACTACTATATTCTCTGTATCACCCTTTGTGTTCTTCCTGGCAAATCCAGCCGACCTCCTCTTCCCCATCATTTTCCTCTCTACTTAACTCAAATAACTGGTCAGAGTGCTCATATGAATACTCTTGAATTGGCCTAATGTCATCCAGTACAGGCCCCAAATCCTCCAACATTTCATCCTTATCTAGCAAAGATGCTCCCCGCCTTCCGCCCCGTTGTAAGCCTCATGGGGTTCACTCTCCAATTCTGCTTCCTCCATAGGCTCGTAGTCTTCACCAAAATTGTATTCCCTCATGAAAGCTTCAGTATCATGATCATAATCTTCAAAGATTATGTTATTGTCTTCCATGAAATCATCCATCCCCTCACCTCTATCTTCTTCAAGCCCCTGAACTTCCACTTCGACATCCTCCATCCCCTCACCTCTATCTTCTTCAAGCCCTGAACTTCAACATTGTTCGTCTCCAACCTCTCCCTCTCCAGTCCCTGAACTTCAACATTGTCAGCATCCATTTCCTGACCCCCCTCAACCCTCTCTTCTTGAACTCTCTCTTCTTCAACCCTCTCTTCTTCAACTTTCTCTTCTTCAACTCTATCATCTTCAACCCCCTCTTCTTGGATTCTCTCTTCTTCTATAGGGTACCACGGTAACAATTTCACACTCCCAACATCCATTCTACAACTCTCTTTAAAACCGAGCAACTTCGCCTATTCATCATCAATTTCCCTCAACATAGCTTTAGGCCACTTACTTCTTACATCGGCATAAATCTCACCTAAAAACAAGCTCTTAGCAAGCTTCGACTAGGGTGGGTGACAAACATCCCTATTTCTCTAAACCCTTTAGCCCAACGAATCATATCATCCACATCTCCTCGCGGTCTTCATTGAATCCAACCTGCCATCTAAGAATGACAGCTTTGTAAACAAAAAAGCAAATCCCTATCAGCCCCATCTGCCTCAACACGTACATCAACCATATCATTGTGAGTCGCGACCCCTCACAATAGTCTAAGTAGCACACCCAACCACCTGAATATACACGATATGAACCCATCTTCCAAAACGTTCCATTAGCCCTCAGCTTTATTGTGAAGAACTCGTTCGACCTCCCTGTAAAATGTATGTTATGATAAGTACCTCAAAATCAAGAATCAAACCCTCACAGTATTAATCAATAAATTTTGAGAATTTTGGTTCAAAACTTAACGTACTCTCTAGGAAAAAAGTGTTGGACTCCTTCTTTTCTCCAAAATGGTTCGGGTTCTTCTTCCTCTAGAATTCATCCTCGAAAAATTCATCAAATTCTTCAGCTCTTCTTATCACTATTGATTGTCAGGTTTGATTGATAGAGAAATAAAGTTGAAGGGTTTTTGGGCGGGGTTTAGGAGATCAAAGGGGGGGGGGTTATTGAATTGAATTAGATTAATAAATTAAAAGTCAATTAATATATTAGAGTTTAAAGGCGCTATTCTCGATTTTTTCAAGCTGTAATAGTCTTTTTCATGGCTTCGGCATTTTAAAATATAATTTAGGGTTGAATAGTACTTCAATCGAGTCATTTAGAGTGACATAGCATTTTGCTTATGTTGTCAAAATCGTGTCTGCTGGTGCGCCTGCATTAACAAAAATAGTTCAGCCCGCCTGACAGTTAAGAAATAGTTCGGGACCACACGTAAAAATAACTCGAGAATTTAGGCCTCTCGCCAAAAATCCTTCATAATTTAAGGGTTGAGTTCTTAATAATTCCTCGACTATTATAAAAGAAAATCGAACAATTTTACTTCGGCGTAGTGATATAATACTCATAATTTTGAAATTTTGTCGGTTGAGATTTAAACAATTTTAATTATTGAAAAAGAAAATTTTACGATCTTTTAGAGATAAATTTGTAGTATTCAAAAAATTTATATTTAAATGGTTGAAAAATTATATTGATTATTTAATTAGATTTCTCAAAGATACAGGGATCATTAATTTACTTGGGATGACCGAATTGTTCAGTAATAATGTATTAGGCAGTAAACATATTCAAATATTCAAATATCTTAGTAATAATATATTAGGCAGTAAACATATTCAAATATCTACTGGTTGAGCTTATTTTGAATCAATCGCACTTTAGGGTGGATCAAATTAAGGACTACTGTAGGAAATTGGTACGGTCGAGAAAAAGTAAGGCTTTGTGGTAAAAATATTCAGGGTGGGCGCGATGATTCACTGCTCGAGGATCCGATCCTTGCCGGAGATGGAGCAAGAAAGAAACCTAGAACCCCAGGTTCCCTTGATGTTGGTCCCTCAAACTGGATGGATCGAATTGATACCCAGTTAAGATAAAATTGAACACATTGCAGACATTTTCTGGAGCCATCGATGCTAACTTCATGACAACCCATGTAAATGGTCGAATCGGCGATGGAGGTAACCCTAATATTACCCTATTAACTTTGCATTTTAATAATTTTAATAAGTGCACCAATTTTTTTAATTATTTCATGTCATCTGTCATCAATATTACAAAAAAGGATTTGGGTGGTTGTTCCTCAACAACCCCAAATGCCATCATGAAAATCCTAAGTTGGAACTGTAGGGGTCTCGGTCAGACTTCTACAGTTCGATTTCTTATAACGCTTGTCAAGCGTTATAAGCCGGATATTTATTTTCTTTGTGAAACATTATGTTATGTTATTACTGCTGACTCTCTCCTTGCTAGGCTTTTATTCCCCATTAGTTTTGGTTTTCGATGTGTGAGGGGCATGGGTGAATGGGCTATGGTTGGGTTTTCTTCTAATATTAATGTTTCATCTATTTCCTTAAATAAAAATCTTATGCTTTTTCAAATTCTTTCTGAACTTGACTCTCCTTGGTTTTTCGGGTGTGTTTACGTACATCCTCAACTAAACAAAAGGAAAGACACTTGGGATTATCTTTATAATCAACTCCAACCGTTTTCAAACAAACCCACTCTTCATTGTGGTGACTTTAATCAAGTTTTATTAAATTTTGAAAATTTTCCCAACCCTATTAAAACTATCTCAGGCTCCATCCCCTTCCTTGATTTCATCTCTATTCTGGGCCTTGATGATCTACAACATCTTGGTTGTCCATTTACTTGGACTGACAATCGTCAAGGGAAAATTATCTTTGAAAAACTTGACGGGGTTATGAGTAATTTTGAATGAAACTGTGTCTTCTCTTTTGCTACCTGCAAAGTCTTACCTATTCAAAGATCGGACCACAGCCCCCTAATTATCTCCACAAAGGATAATTAAAATATCCAAGGCTCCCTTCAAGTCAACCTTCCTTCTACCCTCCCAGATTTTAATAAAATTGTCAACCCTCGCCAATCCTCTAATACCCCTTGTTCTAATCCATATAATCTAGTCTCTAAACTCAAAATCACAAAAAATAAAATTAAATCATGGAACAATCTTAGATTGGGCAATACATTTTAAAACATCAAAGATATTCAATCATCCCTGGAGAAGCTTCAATCCTGTCTCGAAAACTCTATCAACCGGATTCTCGAGAGAAAGCCTTAGAACCCAACTAGATTGTTCCCCAATTTTGAAGAATCTTTTTGAAAACAAAGAGCTAAAAATCAAAGCTTGTATCTCTGATGGGATCGTAACTCTAAATTTTTTCATTCCCATGTCAAATTTAAAGTCAAAAATCAACAGATTCCGGAAATGAACTACGAAGCGTGACTCTCCTTACCTCTAAAGAGGAAATCCAATCCCATTGTAGGAATTTTTTCAAGTCTCTTTATACCCCCTACCTCTAGACGTATTAAGGACTTCGAAACAATTCCTGACATTACCACCCATCTCACCCCAAGTCAAATTGATAACCTCAATCTCCCATTTACCTCTTTAAGAAGCCGAATAGACCCTCTTTTTCAAATGTCACATAATAAATCCGGACCCCTCATGTATTTTCCAAATTGAATTTAACAAAGAACCTGGATGTGGTAGGAGATAGCTCAACAAATCGGCCTTGAACTTTCTCATTGTCATATACTGGAAATCAATACATTCATTACCCTCATCCCAAAAATCCCCCGTCCGAACTCAATAAAAGACTTTAGACTAATCAGCCTGTGTAATGTAATCTACAAAATTGCATCCAAAGTTATGGTCGACAGACTCAAACCTCACCTCAATACCCTCCTCTCTCCATTCCAAAATGATTTCATTCAAGGTAGGGGAGCTCAAGATAATATTCTTATGGCCCAGGAACTCACTTACACTATGCAAACCCAAATGTAAATGAATTGGGCGTCGCCATAAAATTGGTACGAGCAAAGCCTTCTGATGTAGTTAATTGGGACTTCCTCCTTGATGTCCTTAAAACACTGGAATTTCCCCAATGCTGGATTAACCTTATCAGAGAATGTATATTGACCGTCCAATTTTCGGTTCTCATTAACGGTCAAACCACCACCCCATTCAATCCATCTTACGGTCTCCGACAAGGTGACCCCCTTTTCTCCCATTCTTTTTGTCATCTATTCTGAAGCCCTCTCTGCAAGTCTCACATATCTCCAACTCAAAAAAAAGGACTTATATTGCTAGAGTGGCCCTAAAATTAATCACTGGCTTTGTCAAGACGACATTTCTTTTTCTTTCAATTAAATCAAGATAGTATAAATAATTTTTTGCAAAACGATCAAAAGCTTTTGTGATGACTCAGGTCGAATTATTAATTTTGGAAAATTTAATATTACTTTTAGCCCCTCCACCCCCTCAAATAATAAAAAATCAACTCTCAATAATTTAAAAATAAACCCTTCTGATAGTTTTGGTAGTTATTTGGGTATTTTCCTTGACACAAAATGCAAAAAGAAAAGCTTTGTTCTCCAATTTAGTTGATAAAATAAAAAACATAATTTTAAGTTGGAAAATAAAATTTATTAATTTTGCTAGAAGAGTCATTCTCATTAAGTCAATTCTTCAATCGATTTTGGTTTACCCAATGGGAATTTATAAATTTCCGCTGGCTACCCTCAATGAAATTGACAAACTTTTAGCCAATTTCCTTTGGGGTGGTTCGCAAATAAACAAAATCCACTGGATCAATTGGGATTGGGATTAAAGCACCCTCGTGATCGCCTCAACCTCGATTCAAGCACCAGATCACTTCAACCTCGCTCTCTCCGCAGAAATGGTTGGCGACTCTTCTACCAAATTGACTCTAATGAATACTTTTTTTTCAAATCCAAATACCTCCCTATACAAAAACAAAAGAAAAAAAATCCATCTTGACTCGCAAAGCCTCGGATCTGGGCTTGATCAAATCAACAATCATATGTATTGGAAAATTGATAATGGTTTGAAAATTAACATCTAGAATGATTTTTGGATTCCTAACCTGCCAACAACCCCTACCCCTTACACCAACCAGCTCAAAAACTTCACCCATCTCCCATCTAAAGTTAGTGATCTCCTGATTAATGGACAATATTGGAACACCCCTCCTCAGACAACTCTTCTCACAAGATATTGTTAACATAATCCTTACGATCAAACCTATAGGAAACAATGATGAAGGCACTTGGCCTTTCCTCACCTTCAAAACAAAAGATATTTATAAAAAAAATCAATCAAAATTCCATTGACATCTCAAACATTCCTTCAAACTTCAGGAAAATTCCTAAAAAGACTTGGAAAAATATCTGGAAGCTCATGATCCCACATAAAATTAAAATCTTTATTTGGAAATTGCTTTTAACTCGTCTACCAACCCAAGATAATTTATCCAGGAGATAAAAAAAATGTACCACTACTAAATACCTATTTTGTACTGAAAAAACGGAATCAATCAACCACATTTTCCTTCTTTGTCCATTTGCCAGCTTCACTTGGAACCAGCACAACTTCAGTCCTAAAAATCAAAGGCAAAATTATAACAATTTTGATATCGTTTCTTCGATTATCAACTCAAGAATGATTTGGCTAGATCCCACCTCTTTGGACCATCTGGCTAACCAGAAACGACCTCATTTTCAATAATAATCCAATGTCTCAAAGCAATGTCCTTAAAACTTGCGTAGATTCAAGTACTTTGAATGTTTCCTTCCACCAAAAGAACAAAACACCATACCAAATTCCCACACAGCATCATCCCGTCTTCGTTAAGTCTACCTGGTCTGTAAATCAACCAATGCTCAAGAACTTGTAAAGGCGAGATGCCAAGATCTCAGATTGCATCTCCTCCGACCAACCCGATTTGCTTGATTACTTATGTACCATAGAGGATTCAGAAAACCATCATCGGTTGAATTAATATTTTATGCTAACAATACCCATCCTCGAGATGAAGTTTTGGCTACATACTTTTGGCCAAAATCCTTGGGAAATACAATAGTAATCATGGTCTTTATTTTATTACTGATAATTTTACATCGCAGGTTTGGACTAGGCACTTCCCGAAGATCGAAAAGAGCAAAGATTGGAAATCCTTGGCTAAAGAAAATCTCAAGGATATTTGCAAGTTATTTTGGTTTCCAACCGACATCGGTTGTTTTGTTAACTTGCTTGATATTTCAATTAGCTCTTTTAATTTGATGTATTGTAATTTTTTGAATGTTAGTTCTAATTGCATACTTGATAGCACAAAAACATTTGTAATGGATATTTCAAATTAATATATGTATTATTTATAAAAAAAAAACAGCAACACATAAAATGAACAGTAATAGTATTTGGTCTTCAATTGAAGAATTGCTAACTTATTATGAGTTACGTCTCTACTCCTTTGACTGTTCTTCTAGTTTGTTGCTACTTTTGGCAAAAATTAATTATCAATGTTTTGTTTGTTATTACTTTGGCATAAATTAATTATCAATGTTTTGTTTGTTGCTATGAAATGATGATATTTTATCTCCTTCTCTCTGATCCCTTCTTTCCTCATCCCCTCCTTTCCCTATTAGTCATTGTGTTCCATGATTCTTTCAAGTTTCAAACTATCAACTGTGGACAACAATACCATTTAACCACATTGTATTATTTGTATATGAAAAAATACATTATACTTCAACATGTCGAATGCAAAAATAAGGGTTCTCCAAAATTATGAAATTTAGTCAAGTTGCTTGGAAACACCAAATAATGTTTCATAAATCTAAATAATGCCAGAAGGTGTCGGCGGAGTCCCAGTAACATCCGCCGATCCCCGTCGGGCGCTTATGGTCGAGACTAGACGGTATTCGATCGCTTCTATTCTTAACTGCTCTTGATTAATGAAACATCCTTGGCAATGCGCTTTAGGTGTTCGCTCTTCATAAATCCAAGAATTTCAATTCTCCGACTATGAAATACGAATGCCCCTATCGTCCTCGTTAATCATTACCCGATCCTCGGCGCCAACGTAATAGATCGAATCCTATAATGTTATCCCACGCTAATGTACGCAGAGCGTAGTTTCGCTTTGAGCACTCTAATTTCTTCAGTAATGTTGCCGTGAGGTACCCACCGCCACTATGCCGAGCGACGCCGCGTAAGAGGACGACGATCGGTGTATCACCGAAAGGCGGACCGCCGACCCATCTCAAAGTCCAACTACGAGCTTTTTTAACCCGCAACAACTTAAATATACGCTTATCGAGCTGAATTATCAGCGGGGTCGCTTCTGCACCGCACTTGCCCTCCAACGCCTTAAGGATTTAGATTGTACTCATTCCACTACCGTGACTATCAAGTCTCGGTATCGTTATTTATTGTCACTACCTCCCGTCGATTGGGTAATTTGCGCTGCCGCCGCCTTCCTTCACGCTGTAGCCGCTTCTCGTGCTCCCTCCGAATCGAACTCTAATTCGCCACCCGTCACCACCACGGTAGGCCACTATCCTACCATCGAAAGTTGATAGGCGTAAATTTTAATGGATGCTGCCGCCGGCACGAGGCCGGCGATCCGACAAGTTATCATGAATCATCGCAAAGAATCCAGCACGAGGCCCGCTGGCCGACCTTTTATCTAATAAATGCAACCCTTCCATAAGTCGCAGATTTGCGCACGATACCTAGAATTACTACTATCCGAGTACAGTGCACCATCAAACAAACTATAACTTATTTAATGAGCCATTCAGAGTTTCACAGCCCTAATTAGTTCATACTCTCTTACACACGCATGGCTTAATCATCTGAGACAAAGATACGACTAATACCGGCAGATCAACCGTAGCAATCCTCAATCCATTCTTTCAATCGCACTTGCCAAAAGGCTCGAACGTGGATTGGCAAATAAGTCACAACGAAGCCGAAGATCACTTTGTTAGACGTAAAGAGGCGTGAACCTCATGCCCAATCAAATATACCACATCCTAGCCTGCTAACTTCCTAGGCACCAATCCCCAAACACAAACGTATGAGAATCAAGTGGATAGCTTTATGGTTCGCCCACATCACCCAACAAAGGGCCAATAAAAGGCAAAATAAACACGTTAACCGCCAATTAACATAATAGTAGTACCCAACACAAGAAATCGAACGCCAATCCTTTCGTCGAGTAGTATCACTTGAACACAACTCAAAAGTCTAGCGAGGATGGACGCCGCTGCCGCTGCGCGGATCCAACCAACCAACACAAAGCCAAACACCACTCATGCGCCTACATCGCATGCTAATTCAACCCTGATTCAACAAACGACCACCCATGGCGAAACAAGGCCATGGACAAATCGAACGCAAACGGAGGGCAGTTGTTAACCGCTTTGGCACGAAAGCTACTGGACAAGGCACGGTCATTGCCTCAAGATAAGTCACGCTCCCAAAGACGGGAATCTCTAGCACTTAAGTTTAGAGTCCCAAAGACGTGGAAGCGGAAAGGGGACGAGTCTCCTAGCAACAGCGTGGCTGGGAGAATCCCTCGAGTCAGATATTAACAAGCAGACCTCAAAGACGGCGGGCTAGAGAGTCCCGGAGAGTTGCAGGGTTACCGGAGATCTCAAAGACGGGCGTGGGCTGGGGAGTCCCTATATCGCTATGTTAACGAGACCAAGACGGTGTTCTGTAGAGTCCCGAGATCCGTATGGGCGGCGGGTTACCGAGAACTCAAAGACGCTGCGGCTGGTATCACGGGAGAGCCGTATGGCTAGCAGAGACCTCCAGACGGCCGTCCTGGAGAGTCAGCTGCTGGCTGCCAAGAAGAGACCTTCCGGCAGACGGGCCGTCCCTGGGAGTAGCCTGCATGGCTACAGACTCCGCATGTAATGCCTGAGCGCCATGCTGGCTGGCCAGCCAGACCGCAGATCGTCGTCTGGGAGCGCCCGCTGGCTAGCAAATAGACTCCGCATCAAGACTCACAATGAAGTCCCCCTATAGTACATGAGAAGGTTGGGAGTCAGTAGGACGACAAGCTCCTAAAAGTTCGGCCGATGATAATTTTTGTTTTCACCATCTTTTTCATATTTTTGATAATATAAACATAAAACTTTGATATAATATGAATATTAATGTTGGAAAATTAATTATTTCTCAATTATATTTTTATTTTTATAAAATAATTATTTTTTAATATTTTTATTATTATTTTTCTTTCTAGTTTCCTATGTCAAAATCGATTTTCATCGCGGAATATTATTAATGTTGGAAAATGAATTATTTAATTTATTTAATCTTTTTAAATGATATTTTGACTACCCACGAACATCAATTTTGAATAATATTTTTTTCTCAAAAACGATTGTTTATCTAAAATAATATTCTCTTTTAATCTTTGCCTCTAGTTTTCTTATGACTCAATCAAAAACAATTTATTTTAATAGTTTTCTTTTTAATTTTTTTTAACAGCCGTTTGTAATTTTCTTATTATGACCCTATCAAAAACGATTTCTTTTATAATAATGATAATTTTAACTTCACAGAAACGATCGTCGAAAGCAACATCATGACATCAGACAAACGCTTACTGATGTACATTTAATACCCAAATCGAACTCTTCATTGCTTTAAACGTCCGGTGCTAGTTATTATGCACGAACGCACAAACTTAACCCACGAGCAAGCGACTAAAATACTCTTTTCTAAGAACGACGCACAAAAACCCCTAAACCCTAAACCCTAAACCCTAAGAAGTATTGAATATTAACCCTTTTACCATTCCGTTCAAATAGAATAGTCCATCTATAGAGAATGGTAAGACGTCAACTAGATATGTAGTTTGTGACAATTCTGTTGTGCTGATAAATAAGCTGACTTCCCTTTAGCCAAGATCTAGCTAATTTTATTAATTTATCTTTGGCTGGATCACATTTATTTCATTAACAACCTGAACAAATGGACATATGTGTTAAGTATGTCTATGTTAGTCTGGTAATGAGAAATGTGTTTACTGCACCCAATCGTGAAACCTAGTGTTTCAGACAATTTATTTTCACTCGATCAGCAATTCTAAGCTCGACAACGATTCAATCGTGGATTCAAATTGATCATTGCCTACTCAAGTAGTCAGTCGAGATAAATTTCGTGAAATACTCCTTAAACCGCTGGGCCCCTTCTCCTTATAATGGCTCGGCTCTGCCTAGTCGGCTTCAACAGGCGAAGTCCTCGCCCGCCGTCAGACTGAAGCTGACCACCTGGTCACAAACTGACGATCGTCAAGATGATAAAGCGATTTATAAAATCAGCATGAAACGGTACTCGCGGATCGCATTTTGGCTTATCTGCTCAGACCGCCGAGGAAGATTTATGAGTAGCATCGGTGAACCGCCGTAGAGATTTCTTTCAGATTACGCCACATGCCGCTATCCGGTAGTGCCATTGTTTCAAGGTTCATCCTTTGGCCCAATGTTTTATATATATATCACCTAGTATATTAATGCAGCAAAGAGCCAAAGAAAAATAAAGCGCTTTCTTGTGATAGATCTGCTTGATAAATGTTCTAGGAGTCCAAATGCATCAATGTAATTCAGGCTGTTCCCATTTGCAATAATAAAAAACTGATAAAAACGATGTAGTTAACGTGAATTATATCAATAAACCTTTAAATATACGCAGAAATTAAATTCATATTTATGGGTAAGTATTAATATCAAATACTTATAAGATAATATTAACTCGATATCCAAGCTTATTACTAAAACTAATATTTAATAATAATAATTAATACTAATAAATGTTTTGAATCCGAATCCATCTAAAAACACTGTTTGGTCCATAAGAGATTAAAGAAGTTAAAAGGAGAAAAGATAAAGAAAAAGAACTTGAAGGTATTGACTTGAGCAATATTGTGACAAGTTCACGAAGGAGGTCCACAAACACTTACATGCCTCCTGCTAGAGTACCAAAGCCTAAATTGCATGTTGAAAGTGAGAGTGATGAATCTAAATCTGCACACAAGAATGAGAACGATGAAGATGAAAGGGATGATGTGAACTCTAGTAAAAAAAAGAATGATCAAGATGAGACTAATGATGCCGAATCTATGGAAAAGGAGAAGATGGGTAATGATGCAGGCAATGTGAAAGGATCAAAACAGAAGGAAGAACAAGAAGAACAAGAAGTAGATGGAAGTGACCAGGAAGAAGACGAGGATGAGGATGCCAACGATGACAGCGAAAGTGAAGAGTTCACTGAAGGTATATATTGCTTTAAAATCCAATCATGTTTTGTTAGAGGAAGTCTAAATCTTTATTTAATGTGCAACGGGGTAGTTTAATACTCCATCCTAAAAGATTGTCACATTTTGAATTTGATGAGTTGACTTTTCAAATTTTGAACTCAAATAATTTTTAATGTGTTATATATTTTTTGTGAACAATATATTACAATGTAGTATTTCCTACATTACTAATTATTATGAACTATTTAATTTGGTTCAAATCAAAGTTTTGGGTGGTGTCAATCAAGACCTTAAAGTTTATTAATCGTTGATTATGAAAAAGAAAACCGGACAATCTTTTAGATGGAGGGAGTAGTTTCTAATGGCAACACCTTTGATAAAAGAAGTCCTGTCTATATGCTGATTGTTGCAATGCAGTTAATCACTACATGTGACGATATGTGGAAACTGAGATAATACTTATCTTCATTTTCCTCTGGCCCTTATCAGAAATTTTGTTCACTGCATATATTTTATTTTGTTCACCATATCATAAATCTTGTTTGACAGGAAGATGACTTATGAATAGTGGTATCGTCTCTTTTGTTGCAGATGAAGAGTGCAGTGATTAAATTATGTGGGCTCCATTGTCGGACTATGGGAACGATGAACAAAATGAAGTCAAGTAGGAGTGTTTAGTTTATCGTGTTGTTTTTCTTATGTTGGCATTAGTGTCTTGGATTGATGCAATATGTACCTTTATGATTTTCAGATTTGTAGTTGAAGTAGTAGAAGTAACTACTACAGGATTTGTTTATCCTAAAGAAAAAGAAACTAGGACAGTATTATTCAAGATATGTAAGATGGTCAAACTTAGAATAGCATGCTTCAATTGTTGAAAGTAGTTGCCAATGACATTTACTCCCACCTCTACTCATTTTGATAGACATACTTATAGCTACATTTTGAGTTTTGGTAATCAACCATATGTTGATGTTGTAGATAATCCGGATTGATGAATAGAATTAACAAACATATTGAGTTGGTTGGTCATAAATCAGTGGAGCTGGAGGGTTGATAATACTGTGTTGAGATGTCCTTGAGCAGTTGAAGAGCAGCAATGAAATCATTATTACCCAAATGGAGGCAATCCTTGAGTAACTCACCATCCACAACTTCCTTATGCAGAGCTTCCAACACTTCCTTCAATGGACCCCTTGAAAGCCTGATGAGCTTCTGATGATTCCGTGATGATATCAACTCCTTGAGCTCGAGCATCTCGGATGCATCAGTCCTCCAAGCGTAATTCTTGAGATAGTCGTAGCCGATGCTAAACATGAAGTTGATGAAGCTCTGGCTGTGGATATTTGCCTAGCTCTGGCTGCCCCGGCATGGTCTCCTCGACTGGCGCGTAGGTTGGCTACCCGGCTAGTCAGGGACTGCGATAGTGATATCAGAGAGTGGTACTGCCAAAAGGACAGAGACTCAATTGCCGGGAAGCTGGTCAAGAGGAGGAGGAGGAGGAAACTGGTGGCGGTGGAGATGCCCATTGGGTTTAATAGTGATAATTGAAAACTAAACTATACAACCTTGATGGGATGGAGCGAAACGATATATAATCTGTTCACAAATACTGCAGAGCAGGAAGTAGAAGAAAAAAGAATTGTCAACCGCTAATTCTTTTCAGGTAAATGATGTTACATTAGTGGAATAAAGTTTGCCAGATACCGAATGAATGGAAAAGATGGGGAAGTTCTGAGTTCTGATCCAAATAACAAACATCACCTATGGTATACAACAAGCTTTCCTTTCCATCAACCCTGTATATTATCTTACAACAAATTACCAATATTTATATGAGCTTCTTCTTCTGAAAGTAACTCTTCAGATAGTATAGTTGAAAACCTGAAACAGCAATACAGAGGCCAATCGACATTATACTGAACCATGCCACTCTAGCATTCGTTGTTTCGCTCACTTCCCTCATCTCCGATTCCCTATCAAAACAGCTCTGTCAATTACCTTTCAAATTCTATTTCAACGCACAAATTAAGTTGAACGTGCACTATTGCAATCATGCTTTACTTTACAAGCACCACCATAATACAAACGATAGACTCAACTTTATCCTTATTAGAACGCACAAATAGGCTTCAACGTTTACAATTTCCTGACCGGAACTTTTGCAACGTCTAGGTTAACATTCCATGACAAGAAGCAAATGGGTTCAAAGTAAAAACAGTTGTGAAAATTCTTATAGCCAAGATACAAAAAAAAAAGGAATTCGGCAACAAGGCCAAGCTTTATGGGAAGTCAAGGAAAAGACACTCCAGGTGGTAAGTATAATCACATAAAGCTCAAGTAATTTTAAAAGCATTTCAGGGTGCTCAGACCATCTACGGAGACATTGTGAGCAACTAATTTAAATGATGACTAATGAGTGTGAATGAAACTTAACAAAAGACTGTTTACGAGAATAGAAGTACAAGTATTACCTATCCTTTAGATAGTTTAAGTTTTCATGAATGGCATCCACTAACCCCTCAAGTTTTTCCAACTCCAGTTCGAGGCCCTACAGGAGAAGACGCATAGAGGATGAGAGAACACAAAAAAGAATAAACATTCTGAAAACAGGTGTTTTTAGATAATGTAGTTACTTGAATATGCTCTTTCTTTGCCACAGATTCCCAATCCTTGGCAGCAATACCTGTCTTCCAGTCTAGATTAACAGTTGCAGCTTTAACATTTTCGCTTTTGGTGTCCATCCAGAAACAAGCCAGGTAATTACCAGACTCGGTAGTTGTGAATGCAAATTGTCCATGTGTGACATTTTCTTGGTGGTGAAGGTTGTTCCCATATGGTGATGTAACCTGTTATATAATGAAGAATTGAAACACAAGCTAAAGTAAGCAGTTGATTTGAAATACCTTTAGATCTGATGATTAATTCTATCCTATTGTAATAATAATATGGATGTTTATGGTAAAGTCACCTTAGCTGAAACGGTGGGGGGCAGTCCATCTCCGATAACAGCGTAATCTGCTAAAACCACGACGTTGTTGTGTATGTCTTCCGAGACACATTTGGTTCCTGAACTTGGTAGCTCCAACCATATTGCTTTCACTTTTACCACCAAAATCAACCACACTAATACACACACAAATCTCATTGTTTATTACCAGATCGATGCTACTAGAGTTTGCTTCTTTTGGGGGTCTTTTGTTTTCATCAGATGACGCGCCTTTGCTTTCTATTACCCAACACACACCAAATAGTGTTTTTTTTACACCGAAACGATTATTTTACCCAGAGTATATTTATGTAACAAACACACTTACAAATAGGGGGTCAAAATAATCATTTTACCCCCAAACACTTTGGTGTGTGTGGCATCAGCTCAGTCCATCCACTCAGCTCGCCATTCACGTATAATTTATGCTTCATTAGCCTATGTGCAAGAGTGATCATTTCACGCAGCTAGATCAATCGAATGCCAAATTTCGACACTCTCAACTGGGGATCAAACATTGATCCGCATTTTAAGACCCAAAATTCGCCCACCAAAATTTAAAAAAACAAAAAGTGATGCCTACCAAAGACGCCGACATGTCACAATAGCGGGAAATAAAAACAAAAAAGCCGAAAATCGCTGCTGGCGCGCCTCCGGGGTTATTCTTAATTTTTTTCACCTCATTTTAAATTATTTTGCACAATAATTACAATAAAAATATATATACCACTATTTTTATTTTTCGAGCCTATAAATGTGAGCCTAGTTTTGTGTATTTGGACAAAAAACTGCTTTTTCGAAAGTGATGTCAATATTGTGTGTTACTTTTTAAAAATTATAATATTATTATTTATTAAATATTATCGGATTTTGAAATTCAAAAAATATATATATATACTATTAAAAATATACTTTTAAAATATATATAAATAAACATATTATTAAAAAATATTATTAAAATATTTTTAAAAAATTAAAAATTAAAATTATTAAAAATATACTTTTAAAATATATATAATATTATTTATTGTATTAAATTTAATAATTATATATATGAAATAAGTAAAAGAAAAATGAGAAATACGCGGGTATATGTTGGAGTGATGGACGGGAGGACGCGGCGAGAATTTAATTGACACCCCTAACGACACTCGCCATTGCCGGTGAAAAAGTCGAAATAAGTATTTGACGCTTAAGTTGACGTGGCAGAAAGAGCCATAATTTGACACCACCGGCCGTTGATAATTTTAATCATCAAAAATATCAATTATTCCGAATATCATTTTATGATATATTTTTTATTATTCGTTTAATACATTTTAGGTAATATGTCGAATTTTGATACATATACTAATTACATATATATTTATTTTTATATTATCTAAATCAAACATTTTATAATGCAACATTTTGATAATATGTATTATTTTTACATACATATAAAAATTATAAATCATATCATAATCGAAGTATTTAGGTGTAACCGCATCATAATGAACAACGCACAGACTTATCCTAATGCTTTCTAGATGTTGAAGTTTGGTCGAAGAAAATGGACTTTCAATATGGTGCAAATAAGCAAATAAATTAATTTAAGGGTCTCTATGAACTCAATTGCTTACAACAACTTGCAGATTAATCAATTAAAATTCCATGTATGTATGTTTCAGGGGATGATCTCCAACATATTTTAAAGTCTAGTTAATAAATTAAAATATAGATCTTATATTAGCTCTTGTGATTATTGACTATTCATTTATATTAGTCTTTTTCATTTGATGTATTCATCATAAAATTCATATAGTCGATCTTTGAATTAGAAACCCATCTAGGACTTCAGCTTCTCCACTGGTATATATTATACCAGATACTCCCCTCCGTATATAAAAAATTATCAAATGATTGTTTATCTTAGTATAGTTTATTTGGTGAAATAAAATTGACTCCATAATCAAATTTATGTAACTTGGTTTTGGTGGCTTATCTTGACCTCTATTAATCATCATCAAATTTATCTAGAAATGAATATTAATTAAGGATGATCATGATTAAATCTTAAAATTCCACAATATCGATAAATGAAAATAATAACTAGTACACACTGACATTATAAATGCTAATATTTATTTATATTGTAATTGGTAACACACATGGAGAAACAAGAAATTTTATGTTATCTCGATCTCTTTGTTAATTGATACCTTAAAAGGAAAAAAATAATAGGAAAAAGAAAAATAATATAGCACCCTGTCCCTAAAATATTATGGGAGAAACAAAAGTCAATGTCAGCAATGTCTTCAAGAAGTAAACATACAGAAGATCATCGAAAGAATAATAATAATAAAAAAGAATCTTTAGACGGGTTGATTTTTGATTGATGATAATGGAAGCAGAAGCAGTTGATTTATGAGCAAAAGTTCCACAATGTTATGTCGGCTTGTTCGCAGAAATCGTCAGAAAGATTCATGGCTTGATCAAAGAAAGGTCCATTGACAACATTAAGCATGTCCAGATACTTAGGCGACTCAAAATGGCACCACATTGCTTCTTCGAGCAGGGGAACATAAGGCTTGTATCCACCATCCAGCTCTACTGCTTCTGCTAGTTCAAACAAATCATCTTGATTACTCGAATCCAATGGTAAAAGGGATGGCGAGGATGTTGTGGAAGAAGAACATAAGTTGTCAGAAGAAGGTGATTGTTCTATGTTATCACTACTTGTTTCATTATCAAGATAATTGGTGTTTGCTGCAGCTAAGGCTGCTAGTTTTTGGATTGACTTAGGAGACAAGGTATTATTAGGGGCAAATTGTTGTAATTGGTAGGAAGACAATGGGAAGTTAAGGTTAGCCGAAGAGCCTTTGAGACATAAAAGTGCTGCATCATAAGCTCTGGCAGCTGCCTCTGGAGTTGAATATGAGCCTAACCATATTCTTGTTTTTTGATTTGGAGCTCTGACTTCAGACACCCATGAACCCCAACTTCTCATTCTCACTCCTTTATATTTCTTCATGCTTTTCTTGTTTTGAGGAGATAATGTTGAAGGAGAAGAAGACGCCATTGTTGTTGTTGCCTTTGAAGAAGAGGACGAAAAGGCTTCAATCTTGCTACTGTGCTCTGCCTTTACCATTCTGCTATCTGAGCTTGAATGTAGAACAAATATATATAAATGATGGAAAATGAATGAACTAAAGAGTGAGGCTGTTGATCTTGATGTAGGTTAATTTGGAAGTGAATGGTAGCTTGAGAAGAAAGAATGAGGAATATTTATAGATAGATGGATGGAGTGATAAAGGGGGTGATTATATTTGAGTGAGTAAGATGCTTTAGTCGTGAGTGAGGAAATAGCAGAGTAACGAGTACTGAAATGGTGGACAGATGTTTTACAGTAAGAAATTAAAAACGTCTCTATCTTTTACTATGGATTTATTTATATCAAAATCAAAATGAAAAATAGGCCCTGCCAGCTTGTTCGAACAATATACCTATGAGATCGAACCTCACGAGCCTTCTTGAAATATTCTCCTATACTTTGCCTAAGCTTTTATACTGGGCCTCCTCAACTATCATTGCTTTACGATCATTCCTAAGCTTTTATCGCTTCGCAATTTGGCCCCTACCCTCGCTTTTTACATCAAAAATACATTCTGCACAAAACGACTATTTTGTCCCAACACTAAATTATGATTAACCCTACCCTCTTCCCCATAAATTACGATTAACCCCATCTTTCTTCTTTAATACCCCTACCCCATCCGGCCACCGCCACCGCAACTTTGATTACTCTTTTCCAAAACCCCACATAAATCCTCTCCATAAGCGTACTTTTTAATTCAAATTATTATCAAATTTCAAAATTAAAAAAGCCAAACAATAAAAAAATCAAACCGATAACTTTGGGGACGTATAAGACTTCCTAACTAATGACTTAAAAACCAAATTAAAGTGGACACCTTTTTGCTATGAAGATCACACTCTACCACAGAAATCAAGGACGACTCAAGGATCAATCATATTTCTTTTTAATCTAAGATATTATATCACTATTGGAATACGACCGTGCATGTTGATAAGTGTATTTATTAAGTTTCAGATATATATATTACCAGAAGTGGATGCTGGGCTGTTGTACGTGGTAGTTTTGTTACACGTGATTTCATTATTATAATTATAAAATGATAACATAAAATTGTATAGTTTTGTTACACGTGATTTCATTGTTATAATTATAAAATATAACATAAAATTATAGTAGAAAAATAAATTATCGAATAAATATACTTTTATATATTTTAAAGAGTATCAGTTTCCTCGTAAAAGATCGTCTACCTTCTCTTCATGCTCTTTTCATGATCACCGCTATAAAGATTGTGGTCTCATATATGTGGAGATAATGTAGGCTATAATCAATACTCCAACATATGATATACAATATTATAAAGCATGAAATACCAAATGATGCCTATAAAAGGAGGTAGAGCAACATTTTCACAAGAAATTCTAAACTATAAAATCGTAAAATCTGATATATATTCTCTATATATTTTAAAGTTTATTACCTAAAAATTCAATTTCAAACTAAAATCGTCAAAATTTCTCCATCTTTTGTCTTTTTATTTGTTAATTAAAGTTGATATTTTCAATACATCATCATCTTTATCAACATCAATTTATTTCCTATTTTTGATTCTCGCCAAGCTTACTATTTTATTCTTTTCACGGCCGACATCTTTTTCATATAGCGTATCATTCTATTTTTTTTTATTAATTTATAGTGAGTCACTCATACTGATTTCAAATTAAAGTTTGTCTCAACTAAAACAATATTAAATAAGACAATGTTAATACTTCGATATCTTCTCTAATAATTTTATTGCATAAATTAAGAACTATTATGCATAGTTCAAAGAAAATAATATGAAATCCATAATTAATTATGAACTCGCTCAAAGATAAATGTGGAATTTAAGTTTTCATAATAATTTGACATTTGTCAGTATTAGCCTTTCAATTATATATTCAAAATGTGAATTCTTTAGTTTTGTCTATTATGTCTGGTATTTTGGATGTATTATTTACGCTCTTGATAGTTTTGATTTGAGTAGTTCTCTCTTATTATTTTCAATTTACTTTATCTTGTTATATTTCTCTCGTAATATTCAATATATGAGTAAAACAAAGAAACAATGTAAAACTAATACGAGCATATCTTTAATTTGGCACTTTAATAATGTAAAATCTTGTAACACATATTCACCTTGTGATATGAGGAGTATTAGTACTAACTCAAGTATCCACATCATTGCTTGGAATAAAAATTTAAAAATAAAAAGAATTTGCTCAAATTATATATATATAACATAATATAATATGAAAATTTTATATATAGTAATTGATATTATCTGTATTATTTAATTTTAATAAAAATGAACAAACCTAGTTTAGAAGGTAGGACCTATTAATAGTTTTATAAAAGTATACAAGATGAAATATGTATAAAATATAATTAAATTATTATAGTAAAGTAAATCTAATAATAATAATTTAAAAATAGCATGAAGTTTTGAATAATAAACTAAAATCAGTATACATCAAGTTAAGTTACTATTCATAATTATTATTTCATATGTATTAGTAACAAAATATATACTAATAAGCAAAAAATTTATGCTATTGACATAAAAATTAAAGCATCATTATCTCGGTCAATAAAAAGTCAACTTTGTAATGTTTAATTAATGGGAATGAAATTTTTTTCTTAATAGTGTAAACACATCATTTGAGTTTAAAAATGAATCACATGGTTTGAAAACAATGTCACTAATATGCTAATAAAATAATGAGAAAATAATACATATATATTTACCTCATATTCTCTAAGAATTATAGTTTCAATAATATTGTATTTTTAATACGTGGATACAATCCTCATTACTTAAACATTGTCAAGCTTTTGATTTTTATTAGTTGACCTTTATAAATTTGGACTCCAATATTCTTTTGATGTACAATTGATTGTTGTTATAATTTTTAGGAAATTATTTAAAGAAATATATTGATGCATGCAATCATGATATGATTTTTTTTCCATATACAAATTCTTTCTATTTCGTATAGGAATACTAAGACAATTATGATCATCTAAGACATTTGTATATATTCACTGTCTAATACATTATTACCTACTAAGACAATTATGATCATCTAAGTAAATTAATGACCCCTATATCTTTGAGAAATCTAACTAAATAACCAATATAATTTTTAACCATTTAAATATAAAAGAGGAATTACACACTAAATTTATTCCTAAAAGATCATTAAATTTTAAGTAGAGTCCTTTAATTTCATACCATATAGAACTTGTATTGTAGTCCCTATAATAAAATAATAATTCTATTTGTATATAGAACCCTATATTATAGGATTTGTATTTGTAGTTTTTTATCTTAATTAAAATTTATCAAATACAAATATATCCTTCATTGGGCGATATTTTAATTGCCTCAAAAAATTGAAGAAACTTTTTAAAAGTTAACTCGAGCTTATATATAGAGAGAGAAGCGCCATATGCCCATGGATATACTAAATATATATATATATATATATAGCAGCATATATATATATATATATATATATATATATATATATATATCCATGGGTATAATATGTGGCGCTTGCATGGCTTGACTTTTACTCCTTCCATAACATTATCATGCATTATTCTAATTATTCGATATGAAGTTATTAATGAATATATAATACTCGTAAATCGTAAGAAGAGAGTTTGGCTTGGCTATTCCAAGAGATTCTCCCATGCGGTGTACGTATGTACCCCGTATATACTAATATAGTTACTCTTTTAACTTTATCCTGACTATATATATATACGACACCTTACAGGCTACAGGTTGATAAATAATCTAAACAAATTATATTGGAATACATTTTCTTATTTGAGATTGACCATTATCGGCTCCTTTTTGGTACAGCATACAATTGATCCCATGTGGGCCATGGTTTCATACTGGAAGAGGAGGAGGATCATATGACTCTTGAGCAGATGAGCTGACCTGTTGTTTGACATATTCTCGTAGGGCAATGTACCCTTAGGCATGTGGGTCATAGTCCGATTGCATACAATGTTTTCATACCTTAAACCGTTTCACATAAGTAGAAAGGCGTCAAAAGCAGCACTTGCTTGGAAGCATATATATTTGAGTGACCCCAATTTTGAACTAGAAATTTTATATAGAGAATCAATTAAAGCATAATATATAAATTTAGAGGGGGATAGACAACCTATTTTTTAAATAAATAAATGTTGAAATTATTAAAATTTTCAATTGTAAAAATTTATTTTTAAAATTCTAAAGGGGTCAATTGCCCGACGCACGCTCAGCCTCCTCCAAAGGTTCATCGTTATCGAAGCAATTGAAGATAATCCCTTGGCTTAGCTCACCAGCAGCGAGCAAGAGCGAAGCTCAAAACCTCTAAATTTTCACGGTATGGGCTCGAAATATGCAAAGGATGCATCTCAGATTGAAGCGGTTTAAAGCCGAAGCTCGTCCTCGGGACAATAGAGACATCCCACGATTCAATCTTCTCTCCGTGAAATTCCGTATGTGGACCTCAAGGAGTCAGTATCAGGACGTATCCGCGATTCACCTCTCCGTAAAATCTCGCGTGACGTAAACTTGGCGACCGAAGCAACAGAATTGCTTTCACACTTTTTCAAATTGAAGGACACCTACGAGGAAAGAATACTCATTCCTAATAGGGTTGTAAAGAAACTAAATTCATCGTGCGCTGATGACATTATTATTCATCACTAATGCACTACTTTAATCTATATATTCATATAGCTCAATCTCCCCCCTACTTTATTACGGAGTATTTTGCTTTCCTCACTTTTCCCTCTCCCTTCTAATTGAAGCAATTCAAAATTATTTCCACAATTTGCAAACAAAGAATAAATCAATAATAACCGCATAACTAAGCACGTATATGTTTTTCTTTTCTTCTGTAAAGTGAAACACAATATTTAGCTATTAGGCTCAATGTGCATTTTACGATTGTAAAGTGAATCACATTTAGGAGGCTTAAAGCGAAGTTTTCGACATGAACGTATTACTTCGTACAATTTCTACCTTTCTGCTTTCAACAGTATAGTTTAACTCTTATCTCATTAAACAAGGAGCAAGTAGGTGATGGTCAGAATTTTATATAGATCGAACTACTGATGTATGTGTGATATATTATTAAAGTATTTGAATGTACAAAGAGTAATTGATATGAGCATTTAATAAGCTCCATCTCATTTGACTAATTGGATCCATTTAAAGCACCCAATCGCACACAAAGCGTTTTAAATTCATTTGCACAAATCAACAATAGACGGCGACACTGGCTCACATCTTAAGCATTAACAAAATCCCTTGGCATTTCCTATAAATACCTCATGCCAAACCTTACTTGGCAGAATGAACTGAATTGCCATACTGTCTAATAGTTTCGAACAACCAACTAACTTAAGTATCGGAGTGGCTTACTCCACCCGACTCGGCCCGTGGTCTAGGTACAACAATCCCGGTTTCATCACGGAGACGACATTTAACAAGGAGCAATTTCACAACCGAGTAACAATCAATGGTGAAATGTAAGATCAAGAACAACCATCGTAGACCACCAAGATATCCCTAAGCCCAAACCAAAGGATCTCGTCCGCACTACCCAGACGGAGAGCCATCATTTCGAAGAACCATGACACCAACTCGTGAGCAAGTTGGTGAATCCAAGGACCGGGCTCGAGGCATTCTCTCTCTAAGAGACCTCGGGAAAAAGATACACATGAGTAATTATTTTATAAAGTTAATTGTCAATTTGGTCCTGATAAAGTAGATCAAGTTATGCTTTATTATCTCCGAGCAGCGAACGCTGAGATTTAGTATCTGAAAGTGGCTATATGAGTACGATTTAGCTGATAGTCCCAATTTGATGTCATACATAAATTATGGAACTACCATTTCAATGAAATTGAGGACCAAATCTCGCATACATAATCACTTTTCTGAACTAAATCTCAACTTTTAAACACTCGGGATCAAAATGCACAATTTGATTCTATTATCTGTGGCTACATGAGTTATACTTAGATGCTTACAAGGGATTTGTAAGCATGGTGCTTACAAGGCTAAAATTGTCAATGCCTATTTAATAAATTAAGAAAAATAGAAATCCCTACCCCCAAATATCTCATGCTTCCTACCCATTTGAATTCACCCTAATTTTTCTCCCCAATTTGATTCATCACCAAAATCTTTTCATAATCCTCTAATTAAAGCGGCACTTATTTCGCTTCCCTCCCCACCCCAAATTCATCACCAAAATCGTGTAATCAACACCAAAATCTGTTATTCTTTCCCAAACCTAGAAAGCAAACCACCAAAACTCACTAAATTTGTAAGAAATAGCAAAAGCGACATTTGAGATTATTAGAGGAGATTTGCAAAGATTGAAGAAAAAATGGAAAAGACAACCAAAATTACATGTTTAATAAAAAAATTAGTTTGCATGTTGCTTTTTGCAGTGGTTTGATTATGGTTTTTTGATTTTTTTTTTCATGGTATTTGTTTGCATGTTTTTTGAAGGTCTCAATATCCAAAAATTAAAAATTTAATTTGATTTCAGTTGCTTATCGTTATTTATAGTGTAAGTAGTAGTCGAATAGTTTTATTCGGTAGTTTTAGTTATTCAATTTGTATCAAGTTATTCTTGTATGGTTAGAAGTTGGATCCAAATTGAAAATGACTATTTAACAAAGCATGTTGTTTATCAATTAAAAAGCCTCAAGTTCATCTATATATTATGTTTTAATTCCATAGTGTTAGAATTATTGGGTTGGTGGAATTTGAACTATGTTTTTTTGGTTATTTTGTGTTGATTGTTAAAATTTTAGGTGAATGAATGGTGTTTGATACTTTATTCTATGAATGTGTTTGACAAGTTTAATCTTTATTTCATATGGATTGGCATAATTTTATTTTGTGTTGATTGTTAAAATTCATGGGTTTCAGATACACCGCTTATAACGCCGGTATCCATTTCATTCTATGAAATACACCGGTAAACCTTGTGGTGATATCCATTTTTATCAAAAATGAATCCCCAATTATGATGCAACACGTATTATTATGAAATGTGAATTTGTTCTTCTTGGTCAATCTGTTACTATCGTACTTTTATTATGTTGCATGCCTATTTATGTATCTTTGTGTTAGTTGTGAATTAATTATTATATTTCATGCCTTTATATGTTTTATCATAATCTGTAATCCACATGTTGCTCATGCCATGGTATTCATACTGTCAAAAGAAATATTTTGTGTTGATTGTTAAAATTCATGGGTTTCTGTAATACACTCGCTTATAATGCCATGATATCCATTTCATTCTATGAAATACACATGTAAACCTTGTCGTAGTATCCATTTTTATCGGAAATGAATCTCCGATTATGATGCAACATGGCTATTGTGAAGTTGTAAATCGTTCTTGGTCAATCTATTACTATTGTACTTCTATTATGTTGCATGCCCATATATGTATTTTTGTGTTAGCTATGAATGAGTTATTATATTGCATACCCTTATATGTTTTATCATAATCTGTAATCCACACGTTGCTCATGCCATGGTATTCATACTGTCAAAAGAAATATCACCAACAAGTGTCCTCTGGTATTACAGTCCACACCTAAATTTCATAGTTTTAATTTTCGACAAGTTCAAACACGTTGCCCATCAGTTGTCAAATGTAGGATACCAGGAATGCATGGCAACATTTAATGATGAATGATGTTCGAGAGAATGTTATAGCCGGAAAGAATGAACAAGAAGAAGAATGCAACAATAAGCAAATATGGTCATGAAAAAAAGGAGACAATAACAAGATAAGAATAGTGGCAAATATGATGCATTTAATAATTGTGAATAAAATTATATCAATGCTTTAAAAATTAATTATGAATCATCTACACATGAAACTATAATTTGAAAAGAAGGAAAATAAAATCATGAAAATAGATTTTAAATCGAAATAGAGAAAAAAAAGGCAAGAAATACGGAACAATTAATGATGAGGCTAAAATTATGGGTAATAAAGAGTTTATGGAAAATAACTCAGCACAGAAACATATAATGACATTACATGAAAATATTAAAATACCATGATACACTACTGAGTGGGATTACCCCGCATGAAATTAATACCATGGCATACTCTACCGTGGTTTAGCAGACAGACCACATAAACAAATTTGTATATTTTATATCGTTATCCCTGAGACATAATTAATACAAAATCAGGGCAAGAAAAAATGAAAAAACTTACCTGAGGCAATGAATAAAACTATAATCTAAAAGGAAAGGAAAATAAAATCATTAAAAAAAAATTAAAAAAACGAAATGAAGAAAAAATAGGCAAGAAATACGGAACAATTAATGATCAAGCTAAAATTATGGGACAAGTGGAGAACTTTTTCCTAAAATTCTAAAATCAACAATTCTACAAAATAACCCTACTCAATCTTGGCCATTGATTAAAATATGGTGATCGAATAACCAAAATTTGAGTAAGCATATTGTAAGTATTAAAAAAATTCTTCTTAAGGAGTATGCTTGTTTAATGATAACATTATCATCGTCTTCAATTCGTAAATTAAAAATGAAATAAGCATTGTTGAATAACGTGGAATCCAATGATATACATATATACGTAATATATAGAATCGATCTAGATTCTAGAGGTAGTGTTTATAATAATATAATACGATTGCCTGGGTGGTGGCGCCAATCGGATTTTGCTCAAGGTGTTTGTGTTGCCTTTGGACCGCAGGTCTCGTGACTCCTTCTACCGCCCAATGATTTGAAGGTAGTTGTTTGTGTGGTGACCTCCTTGGCTTTATCATATGCTTTGTTCTTTCCTTTGTTCATCATTTCCTGGCTTGGTTGGTTGATGTTAAAATGATTCGAAGGTGGTTGAAGTTCTTGTGATTGTTTGAGTTTTGGGTTTGCTTTCTTGGTGTTCTTCGCAACTTACCTAGTCGCCCCCTCCCATGAATTGAAGGTTGGTTTGTGATAAGGAGACAACTTTCTCACGGTTCACTTGTTCTTCCTCTATGCTTTGGATTTTGCTGGCTTCTTGTTTTGCATCGTGATTTGATGATTGGCTCATGTGCTTTGATGTTGCTTTGATGTGCTTTCGATGACCTTCATTGCCTGATGTTGGTTTGATGTTGGTTCGAAGCTTGGGATGATTTTGGCGAATTAGTTGATGATTTCTTCGTTTGAAGTTGAATTTTTGGAATTTTTGGCTGATTTTGAATAGTTTGATCCCGATTTGTTGAAGATTCCGCGTTTTTTGTGTTTCCGGTTTACGCTGAGCTCGGTCCGCCGACTGCCGCTCGGGGTTGGAATGCGGAAAGGTTGGGAATTTGGAACGCCTTGTGACTTGAACGGTCGGGCGAATCCTGCCGATTGACGCGACCCGGGTTGATCAGGGAACCGCTGGCCTTACCCCCCGGCTCGCTCGCTGGAAGGTGAACGGTTTCACTTCCTCTCGAATGTTCCGAGACTTGTTGCTCGAAAGTGATTGTTCGCGGTTTAGCGCTGCATTGGTTCATGGCCCATTGTGGTCAGGGGCCTTGGACACATGGTTGGGCTAGGGGTGCGGTTCGCGGGCCTTCGGGCAGCCGGGCTTGGCCTCTCCTCGGGAGACCGGGGTCTCGCTTTTGTTAAAGCCTTATCGACGATCTACACGCCCTCAAGGCTTTGAAATGGATTTCTATTGGTTTTTATTGGTCTCGATTAGGCTGGGCCCAAAAAGATGATGTTCGGGCTTTTGTGAGACGGCTCAGGGCTTTGGGTACCTTAATTTTTGGGCCTTTGCTTTTTCTTTATTTGAGTTGTGCTTGTTTGCTTTCATTTCCCAGCTTGTCTCATACTATTGGGGGCCCGAGAATCCTCTCTATCCCACCAAATTGTATTTCCCGATTTTATGAATAAAAAAATAATATAATACGTACGATTACTAAGGTAAGAGTGTTTTGCCGCTAATAATTTCAACTACTCATGAACATGCTTATCAAGAGCATTGTCGGGTCAATCCGTACAACAACCCGCCGATTCTCTCTTTATTTGTGCATTGTAGTACTGTTGTTACATTATTTATTTCAATAAGTTAATTAAGATTAATATGAAGCGTAAATGTAAACAGACAGCATTCAGACTTCCTTTGCCTTAATAATAATGTTTCGTTGAAGAACTAGGGTCATGGATTTTGAATATTATTCCCTGACATGAAGGATTAATTTTTATTTCTAACATTAAAACTGAACACGAAAACATTTTTTTGAGGAGTCTTCACATGTTGAGAACGGAACCAAATCAGAATGAATGCTATTACTACACTTGTTAGAATCATCTCAGATATCACGGAATGCAATGACCTTCATTTTTCTTGGAACTTCGGAGGAAACTGCAATTTCAAATTCTTAAATCTTACAATAATTCTCATTCCCTCTTCCTCTTAATCAATATTTTTACGATGGAATGTTCTTAAATATAACTCTCTATCCTCAATATTATATACAAAAATCCCTTAATTTTATACTCGTGATATATATATAAAATATATATAATATAAGCTCAAGGTTTTGATAATGACAATTCGTGGATGCTTCTACATCTTTTTCGTTGGTTTCCTTTGCAAAAGCAATTTTACATCATTGCTTCTTATGAAAGAGCTTAATTTTCATGTTATTTTTATAATTAATGATAGACTTTTTTCACAAGTATAATATAGATACTATTGCAGACTCAAGAATAATGATGATTGGGGAGTGGGAGCTGCAAGATAGAATCCTAAAGAATTGTGTGATTGTATATGATTGTCAACAAATGTTAAATATTTTTTTAATTTAAATTTTTTTGTCATAAGTACTTTTAGTTATATTTCATGTAATTTGATTTTACATAATAACCTTAAAGGTTATGGACAAATTTTCTCTCCTTAATATTATGAATTAACTATCGCAACGTAACCTTGTATTTTTAACACTTGCTTGTAACAACATAAAAGGAAGTTGACGTGATAATGAATCATCGCTAATAATTCCACCATACACTTAAGTTTTAGCCTCTATTGAAATTTGTTTGAAGTAAAAAAGTTATTTCAAGTTTTGAACTACCACCTATCACTATGGTAATCAACTAGCTAATGTATATATATGCATAAGATCTGGAATTCGAGATGAAGATTAATTGAAGCCGTGGACTTATTTCATTTTATTGCCTTAGTATAAGTTTTTTTGAAGGTTCTGAAATTTGCATTTTGCATGGATTTGATGTATATCTACTCATTAAAATGGAAGAAAACGCGTAAAGAAAAATGGGATTTAAGCAACTGGCAACATGCATGGATTTGATGTATATCTACTCATTAAAATGGAAGAAAACGCGTAAAGAAAAATGGGATTTAAGCAACTGGCAACACAGCGTTGTTGTCATTATTCATTGATAAAGAAAATGGGGAAATTTTGCAAAATACCACAAGTCAAACTAGCATTATTTGCCTACACACAAAATCTTTTATTAATAAAATACCATACTTTTCATGTGACTAATTTACCCCTTATTAAAATCAATCAATACACTCACTTTCCTCTTATAATAAATATGTTGGCAATACGCTATAATAAGTTATAATCATGTATGTCTAACGCTTTCGGGATTATTTTGTCTCGACCAATTTTAATGGTCAATAAGAAGAATGGCGAAAATATCTCAGATATTTAAATATTAAAGACAGCATCAACGTGCACTTCATCGAAGTTATAACATATAGTTCAAAAAAATAACTACTGTATTACATCATTCATTTTATAAAATCAAAGTTGCTTTTGAGACAAATAACTCTTATCAAGATTGCAAGCAACCTCCTTGAAAGCATAGTTGTCGTACCGAGTTCTCAGACTCACTCGATGTATATCTACAAGAAGCTTCCTTCTATAATCCCCAAATCTCGCTACGAAGCCTCATAAGCATTTCGCATTGTCAAACATTGAATGAACTCATAAGCATACACTCCACAATCGAATCCATTGGTTTGTCAGGACATCGACCATCTTACTTGAAAGTACGATCCGACAAATCGAATTGGAACTCTAGTTATCAACTATTCTTAAAATAATATTTTCAAAATTATAAAACTGACATTATGAAATTAGTTATACCTAATTATATTAAGTTATACTGTGTTATAACATATGATAATGTGTTATACTAAGTTATAACATATTATAATGTGTTATACTGAGTTATAACATATTATAATGTCTTATACTAAGTTACAACAGATTATACATCATCAAACCCCACGAAAAACTAAAAAGATTCAAACTTTTGTCAAATAAAACACAAATATCACAAATAACAACATCAAAACCCACGAAAAACTAAAAAGATTCAAACTTTTGTGAAATAAAACACACATAACAACATCAAAATCCGAAATAACACACAAGCAACAATACCGAAATTATTTGAAGTAATTAACGAAATAATACCGAAATTAGCTAGAGATTTTAGGAATAACTTACATTATTTGAAGTCTCTATGCTTTTTGGAGTTAATAATATGAAAATTTTTAGAGAAAAAATGTTAGGTGGAGAGCTGGGGAGTGGGGGGAATTAGCTCAGACAAAATGAAATGAAATGGCTGAGTAGCTTAGTTTTAATGAAATGTGAAATGGGAAAGTATGGAAGGGGTAAATTAGTCATTTCATAGCCAATTTGTGGTATTTTGTTAATAAAAAAGATTTTGTGTGTTTAGGCAAATAATAGGGTTGACTTGTGGTATTCTTCAAAATTTCCCCAAAACGGGTATTATATACGCATTCCATGACGCTAAAGATCCAATGTTACCGGTGTTGAGGCCCGACCCACTTTAATGGCCAAAGTGGGTGTATCCAAGTACAGAAGTACGGGTGATACGTATAGACGGTGGGTCGAGGCTTGGTAGACCGCTCATTAGTTCGCTTCTACGGAGTCTCGTTAGGCTCATGTTCGCTTCACACCCAAACGGGGCGGGGGCGGGTTGAGATTTTAGCCGTGTTGTTCCGCACATGTTCGCTGCTCTGCGACATGTTCGCAGTGGTTTGTGAACGTAGCGGACGTTACCTTAATTAAATCGGACGTCCGGTACATAACATTTATGTTAGATTCACTTCGCCTTATTATGGACGTCCGTTCACAAAAATTAGCCACTTTTTTTTTTCTCATATAAATAAAGAACCACTACTTTCTTTCATTTCTGATCAACATCATTATGGCTTTGATACCTTTTAAAAGAATTAACATCATTATCTTCCCCTGACACTTGCATTGAATATTGATATAATCTAACCATCCTATTAATTTTATTATATTATTTATTTACTTGATAAAAATCATGTTAGTATTGGAAGTTCTTTATTATTTTGAAATTGGTACAATCTTCATCTTCTTGTATTATTGAAATTAAAGTTTGTTTTGTGAATTTATTGAATTTTGATTTAGATATTTGTGATTTATTTTATGGATCGTGCGGGAAGTTCGCTGCTCATGGGCTAATATAGCCCAAAGGAGCGGATATTAGCAAAGAGATATAGGCTAATTCAACCGCCCGCCCGCCCGCTATGGGGGCATTGGGCCCCTATTCGGTTCCAGGCCTGACGGGTCTTTAACGTGGTACCGCTATCACCTAATCTGGGCATTCACATTTGTCCCTTATAATAAATTAATAATAATGCATTTCGATTCATTTTCTCGAACAAACGTGTACCGTTAGTTTTAAATGGTACCACGTTTGTTAAACCAACGCTGTTTTGTAACGCCTATATTGTAATAACGGCGATTAGAATAACAGTAACGTTGATTTTAAACGGTAATTATCGCCATTAACGGTTATAACGTTATTTAGTACTAAACGCGGGTACCGCTTTCAAACGGCAAATTAATGCTTATTACAAATAGCCGTTATATAGTTGTTATAATAAACGTGGCAACGCTTTTAAATCAAACGCTACTTCACGCTTAGTTGCTTCTGCGTAAAGTCAAAAAACCGCGGAGAGTGTCTATAAAGGGGATAATATTTCCTTCATTTCTCACAATTCACAATCATTTGTAAGCAAACTCAAAGCAATAACAAGCAATCTCAAAATCTAATATTGAAGAATTATATTGAAATTTAAGGATTCTATCTCAAGGCGTGGGCTTGTTCATTCCAATCTACAATCTACAATCCTACATTGCTCCATCTCCGGTTCAGTATTATTTACCAACTTTTTATAAATTGTGATATTTTTTGTTTTAATTAATGGCATCAAAACGTAATCTGCAAAAATGTTCAGTGCTAGTGCTAGTATGTCTATGTCTAATGATTATGTTAATTTAGAGGATGATGATCGTATGGCCGAACTACCCATTATTAACTCTCAATCTAGTGCTACGGATACTACTAATGAAAGGAAAAAAACTTCATGGATTTGGAAATATTTTAATGGAGACCGTGAAAAACAAACGGCAACTTGTATAAATTGTAAGGCTACTCTATCATGGAAAACGGGTGGGGGTAAAGGGGGAACCGGTCATCTTGCTAGACACTTAGCGGGTCATAAGATCACTAAAGATAGTGGTGGGGAGGGTGGTACACAAGGAACTATTGATATCCAAACCGGTAAGAACTTTTTTTTTAGTATCTTGGCTTATAGGATTGAAACTATGAAATTTGTAATCGGTAGTTCTTTGCCTTTTAATCATTGTGATGGATGGCGTTTTACTAAATGGATTCAAATGTCGTTAATCCTCGAGCTATACGTAGATCCCTCGTACTACTTACTAACCTATGCTTTTTTAAATATTTTAAAATGAAAGAGAGCTTCTAGGTAACACTCTTATGAATTTGCCTTATAAAATGTGTTTGGACTAGTGATATGGTTGGTGTCTTTTTGGATTTTGATATAATGTGTACTATTGGATTGATCAAGCATTGGCCTCAGAAGGAGAATTATATATTTTAGATCGATTGCTAAACATAACAATATTCAAATTTCGAAGCGTATACTGCGACGTACAATGATTACAAATGTTTGAATAAGACATTTCAATTTCATTTTGATAATGCGCCCGCTAATACTGCTTCAATCGAAAAATTAAAGAGGCCTATTAAACCGGATTTTAGTGAACTTTTTTCATATTAGATGTTTATGTCACGCCCTCTTCAATTAGTTGCTAAAGATGGAATAAAAGTTGTTTGGGATGAAGCTTATTTTACCGAATTCAGAAGCCGTTAATTTTGTTGTTAATGGCGGGGTAAGAAGACATGAATATAAAAATGAAGCTGAGGCTTCCGGGACAACATCGATTTATGTGTTCCGGCCGAAATCGGCCGCTGGCCAAGAATATAAATTTAATAAGAACGAGTATCGCCTCACAAATTCCAATATACTAAATACTAGGTCTTTTCTTTATCCTTAATTAACTAATAATTAAATAGTAAATCTTTATCTAGGACTACTTAACTAAATTGACTAAACAATTAAATTCGCTAATACTAATCGAATGCAAAAAGTAGTGGATTGTACTTAATATTCAAAGTATAGTCGTATAATACGATTTCATCTGGATCGTCGTGATTCAATTCTACTCTAAGAGTTACTTATTAGTTCATAACAAAGCATTCCTAAACAATCGATATTACTTCTCGCTTAACACCAATTAAGTCTCCTAAGAAACTAACTATATCTCTATGATAGCTAAATAGGAGATCTTCTTAACAACATATGCTTATTAAATTGCACATGGCATTACCTATATATCTACGGTGTTTAAACATGTGTTCTCGATTAATTCCTAAGTGACAATCCTATTTCTAGCAATTAATCACTTATATAAACAATTTAATATTGATATCAGGATATTAAACTGTAACTACGCACAATAATCAGAATTATGAAACTGAAAATAAATTAACTCCAAGTAAATAAAATCATCCGATCCAACTACATCATGGTCCTGACTAATAATAAAATTGGGCTCATCATATACATATATAAATAAATACATGAAATTAATGGCATTCATCCTTACCAATAAAATAACTTGAATTAAAATATTCAACCAATTAAAAGTAATCAACTTCAACTTCGCTGGTGCACAATATGTAATTGATTTCAATTTTTCTTGCCAAATTTTCCAACGGTGCGCCAAAAGTTCCAACAAAGCTGATGATTTTTCTCGAAATCTCGTAGATATCTCCTTTTTTTACTTTAACTTCTCCTCCTTTTATAGGTTTCATAACCTAATAGTGATTTAATCACCTATCTTTTGATCACGACTCATATAACCCTTAGTGGATCGCTTCTCATATCTTTAATTCCAGTTCGATTCTCACTTTAACCTATAACTGCCTAAACTCAAATAAAACGAAAACAAATGCAAATTATATCGGATTAAGGTAAAAATAACATCAGCTAATACGTAATTAGGGCCTCAAAACACTATATAATGAACACTTATCGCCCAAAAGGTTTAAGAAAAATTAATTTTGATCGCGAAACTGACTGAACCTCGACTTACGATCTACTAGTTCGTGCATATATGTATAAGGAAGAAATCTCCGATTTTTATGAGAAGTATGTCTGATCGGGTACCACCTTCACATATACTAATTGGAAACATCATATGAATCACTTTAAGTTTCTAGAGCCACTTAAAGATTATACTAAAGTTTTTTCAACTCAATCCGAGCCAAATATTCATCTTGCTTTAGAATGTGTCGTTAATCTCTCCATTCATATGACTAAACATAGAAATGATTATGTCATAGAGATATGATTCCGGTCATGGAAGATAAGTTTTTAAAATATTTTCATCCAATCCTACATGCATATGCAATCGTATAATTCGATCCTAACGCTAAATTAAAGCATTTTAATTTCTATGCGAATCAGATATGAATCTTTACTACCCTTTAATCCAGAACTAAAGAGTTTTGATGTTCAGAAATGGAAAGATGGAATTGAAACGTATATGTATAACATGTATAGCAAATACCAATCAAGCGTAATGATTGGCAAAAGCCACACCAAGTAGTATACAAAGTTTTAATGTCCGCACGGAGTTAAAATATTTAAGTCAACATGATCAATTTTAGAAATGCTATGTTTTTGTGTGAAATCGATCCAATCGCCCACAAGACACGAATGAGTTAACTCCAATATTTATCTAATACCTTTGAATCAATCAATATAATGATAAAAAAACTTTGATATATTAAATGGTGGGCGAGCAAGGAAGCCTTGCTTCCGGTATTATCTAAGATGGAAAAAGAAATATTTTCTATCCCTATGCTCCACAATAGCTGAATCAAGATTTAGTACGGCGAAGCTACAATACACTCAAAAGACGCTCAAGACTTACAAGCTCGGGCGATTGAAGTATGTGCGCCAAGATCAAAGATTGGACTGGGCGGCCGAGCATAGGATGCAAGATAAAGACACAGTCATGGAACGAAAGGAAAAAGATATGTTCGATGATCTTAGTGACATTAAGAAGAAATTGAAGAAGACGAAGAGAGCAACACAATAGACGTTGAAAAAGACTCCGACAAAGAAGAGTCCGAAGATGAATTAATTTATGATGATTAGAATTGTAGTTTTGTAACTTAATAACTTTTTATTATTGAAGGAAACTCATGTAAACTCCTGGCCCGCACGAGTATAAACTGTGAACGGCTCAAAATAATAAAATGTTCTTTTATTCCATACAAATAGGTCTCCTATTGTTTTTAAACTGAGTTGATTTAAACGTGGTACCGTTATCAAAGACGCTGGTACCACGCTTAATCCGAAAAATGCAAAAAACTCCAAACTTTCTCTCGGCCATTTAGATTAAACGCGTACCTATGATGAGCACGGTACTAATGCTGTCGAAAATTAGATTAATGTGGTTCCAAACATTCAATCAGCACAATCTCTCAATCTTCAAACTCCAAAAACCAAAATTCTCAAACTCAATCTTCAATTCTCTATAAATCATCTTTCAATTAGTTAATTACATTATATTAGTATCACTTGCTAAAAGTGGCACCCAAAAAGAGCTCCCAAAAACAAGGAAAATTTGTTGAAATTCTGCAAACAAGAATGGGAGGGAGAGTTCAATACGAGTCACCACCACAATCACCACCACAATCACCACCACATTCACTCACCACAAGAGGAAGAAGATGCAGGGGGTGCAACGGCCGAGGAAGTTCAAGGGCAAGAGGCGGAGTAATTTAAGATAATGGGAAGTGGGACGTACTTGAATAAGTGAGAAATCAAGGCGGTCACTGCAATCTTTTTATTCCAATTTTAGATCACGCCAAACTTAAGACATCTACTCAATTTTACTAGTAATCGGGTATCCCTCCATTGTGTATAAGTTTTATGAACTGCCCCACTACGTTATAATGATAAAGTAGGAGCGCTTGGTTGTCGTTACAATATCGATGGAGTTACGGGTATTATAATGAAACCGATTTAATAAAAAAACATTCGTATGCTTAGTTGGGGCGCGATGATTACCCGAAAGCGGGATGGTGCACTAATCGGCCGGGTCACATTACAAGAATGTGTCCAAGAGCTTAACAACAATCGTAGAAGTTAAGAAAGAAGACATAGTGTATAAGAATAATTTGAATGGTATACAAAACTTGTTTGGAAAGTTGTATCCACATTCTTTGCCATCTACTAGTCAAGCATCCGAACTAAGTTGTTTGCATTCGCTTGTTATGTGCTCTTATATTGAATTTATGAATGGGTTAATATGCCACGCTTGATACTTAAACATATGTTTCATCAAAGGCTGCTCAACCCTTCAATATGGCATGATTATCTCATTTGTTAGTTAATATCAGTGGGTTCTATTGAGAACGAGATTGCCGATTTTTGGGCATGACTTAAACGGGAAGTCAATCATTGACAGACAGTTTTACGCGACGGGTATCATGGGCTTCACTGGAGTGTGTTTGAACATTTAATGGATGCTCTTGATGAGTGCTATGAGTGCTCAACAATCAAGCATTCCCCAGTGGATTTATACCTCCTACTTTGTTGGCCAACACCGACGAATGGATCGAGGCCCTGAGAAGCTGTGGTCCTCCTCGCTCCCCGTAGATCATCCGACAGAGCTATGTCAATGTTGGAATCGACAACGCCTTAACACGTTAAAGCTCGCTCTTTGGGCGATAACGAGAGCATCAAAGTTGATAAGGGCAAATTTTAAGGTCAAGTAGCTATATGAGCTGCATTATCATGAAATATGAAATTGGCATTTCGAATTTATAGAGAGCATTTATGGGTAGAAAGTATGAAAGCAAATATGGATTCACTTGAAAACATGTTTCCAGCGGGAATAATAAGCTGAATATTGATTATATTGATGTTTAGTATCTCAACAATTTAGTTTTTATGTTATGCAGCCTACTTATTTTCTAATTTCGAATATTAATATGTTTGATTTCACATTTGATTACACTTTTAGAATTGCCAGCACGCGTATCATTTGCTTTTAAATCAACACTATTGTATTTCGCGAACACGCCTCATTTTAGTAATAACGCGTACCCTAATTTTAAAAAGGTACCACGTTAATACCAGTAATGTAACAGGTTGTTGTTGTTAACGTGTACCGCTAATATAAACGGTACCACGCACGAATACCCACCGAATATTTGACGCCGAACCGCCTGACTCAGCCAATCCTCTGGCTTCCGCCTGTCCACTTATTAGCGGGGTCGGGTCGTCATCGGTATCTAGTGGGCCAAATAATCTGGGCCGAACTGGTGGGTCAAGTTCGATCTGCCCATCAAGGTCCGCTTGATAGCCATGTCTAATTAGCAGGCAGGAAAAGGTTTTTTGGGTGAGAGAGCAAAAATGAAAGAATCAATTACGGGATGCTCCAAGCAAGAGCTGCTTAATCGTTTGCAGGTCTATTTCTTTTTCACCTTATTTGATCCCCTTTTCCTCCCATTGTTGTTCACTCTTTTATGCTCAGGCGCTTCAAATTCATTTTTCCAAATATGACCATCCAGTGGCTCTCACCGTTGAAGCTCAGGTAAAAATAATTCTTTTATGTTGGAGAATAAAGAAGAATAATATTGGGAGGATAAGAATGTGTAACTCTTGAACCATAGAACAAGTGAGAAAATAGATTAGATTAGATTAGATGAGGAACTGAAATTTGAGCATCACACACCATGAATAGAGATCGAGTTCTTATAAAACTTGGTTTATTTGAAACTCGAGAAGTGCAGAGGTTTAATGTGATAACATAGGGAAACCTAAAAGATGCAATTTTTAGAGATGGACAATAATTATTGATTGCTCAAAAATAATCCAATGGCAGAAACCGTAATACTACGTAAAAACAATTGCCTCAGAAACCACAAGAATTCATCGCTGTTGAGAGATGAAAATTATCAAGCGCCCATATTGCGCCAACAGAGAGAAAATTTTGGGCTGATTTTGATCTTTTCTCACGCGATAATATAAGGTGGAATTAGACTAAAATTTTGAATCACTCTAGTTTATTTGTTCACTTAGCCAGCAAAGAAAGAAAGATAATATTAAGAAAAAAATTCGCTTGTCCTGGCTTGACGGGCAATTCAAGGGTTACCACCCACCGCTCGAAGACTTTATGATAAATTACATGATATGAACCTATGCTGGTGATACCATAATATAATATATAATGGAGAAATATTATTGATAGCTGAATGTCATGAATTACATATGGTGGTCTCTATTTATAGAGAGACAATAATAGAGATCCTAATCAATCAACTATTCATAATACTAATCCTACTAGTACTATGATATACTAATACTACTAGAATTAAGGATGCTTGATATTTATCACGTGTAGCCCCACATGGGATCACTTTTCCTAAAGGCTTAAGCATATGTTTGAATTTGTGATTTCAGGCTAAATATGTCGGGCATGTGAAAGGTGCATTGACTAAGAACTTGTTCTTCAAGGTATGCCAACCTAATCTAGGCTCCGATTGTATCTGCATCATATACTTATTACGCCACTTGGAACAGGACAAGAAACACAGATACTACATTGTATCTGCTCTACCAGATACTAAAGTAGATCTCAAAGGTACCCCATTCATATTCGCCTCACCCCGATTTAACATATTTATTTCCTAACTTATACGAATCATTTGATATTGCGTGGTGTTAATTGAAGTTTCCTCTGGAACTTGAAGCTGTGCAGTTCTATCTCAGAGGCTTGGTTTAGGTAAAGGTGCTTTGAGGATGGCTCCTGAAGAAGCACTTGGACAACTACTTCAGGTCTGTTAATTCAATGCTAGAATTAGATAAATGATATTCCAAGCTTTAAATTTCATAAGATATTCTGACTTCATAGACTGCAAACAGAAAATCTACTTGTTCTTAACTACTCATTATTCCAGGAAAAATGCTTTAAAAACAACACAAGATGCCCACTCCTCTATGATGCCTCCCGCCTGCCGAAAGGGCGGTCAATAATAGTGATGCATCCTTACCCCCTGTGAATAAATTAAACCCCGACTGCTTTCCCTGGAATAGAATTCCAAGATGAAGTGCTTAAACTATATACTACTTCACAATAGATAAAAAGTGTAGGTAGTGCAATGAGCCACTTTGATTTATTCCATTACATCGAAGACCAAAGAATGCAAAATCTTTGAATGCTCAAATGTAAAAATAACAAGTATGTCATCAGTTATACAACATAAATTAGTAGGAAATGTACATATTTAATGAAATATTACAACCAATAACTTGGCTGTCGTGAGTTGACAGAGGGATGTGATTATAGAGAGGTATTCTTTTCTCATTCTAAATGGATACTTTGTTGCTTCCTTTTTAATTAGTTTTGTATGCTCAAATGCATGCCTGATATTTCTTAAATTGGTTACTAAGGTCCCTCTTGGATGTGTGACTCCATTTGCACTTGTAAATGAATCTGCAAGGTAAGCTTGGTCACCTTGTGAGAGCTTCATTTTACACACTTTGTTCACTCCTTTGGGCTGAAATGACATTGTTTTTAATTTGCAAAAGACACGTCTCTTTGTTGCTGGATCAAGGATTTAAAAATCAGGAATGCTGTTTCTTCCACCCACTGTCCAATGACACAACAATATGTGGGCACATGTTGATTATTCACATTAAAGTAACAGAAGTCTTTGGTCATAAACAACCTTCTTTTTTTGAACTGTTTCAGCACTTAATGAACAATCTTCGCTTCCATTCTTTTAAATACAACATATTTCCTTTGAGTTCCCATATAACCTACAGTCAGATTTATATTTTTATGATTTGTAACTCATTTCCTATCTATCTTTGGCATTCTTTGATATCATACCAATCTGAAGTCGCCTCAATACTCATAATCCCCTCAGATTTGGCAATTTCCTTATCTAATTTGGCTTCCAAGACTAACTTCATAGATCTTTCACCTGTACTTTCTCTGATCAGTATGGCTTGAGGTAGTTGTGTTGGTTTATAGGATTATCGGAACCGTGAGGCAACCCGCAGTTGTATATGTCTGGGTAGATTAGAATTTTTAAGTTCTCAAGTCCCCGCTACATCGTAAAATTTTAGTCAGCCTGTTTGTCCCATCAGATTCATTGAAAATATTGCATGGTCTTAAACTGACCGGGTAAATACATATTTTCAATTTTCGAGTTAATCATAATTTTTTTGTTCTGCGGCTCATTTGTGCGGCCACTCTAAAACATAGGAGACTGCTCATTTGTATTTTGTACCACCTATAACATAAGAGAGTAATAAACTCCTGACTTGGTATTGTTCCTTATATTAGGAATATGACCAGAGATTGGTGTAATAAAACTCGTTGTTATATAAGTGTCTTCTGATGCCGGTGGGTATGCAAGGTTATATTTCATGAAGATATATTCTAAAAGGGTTCCCTTATCATATTGGCTTTAATTTGTATGTACTATATATTATCTATAATAATTGTCCATTATTGCTTTCTTATTGCCTGATTATAGTTGTCTGCCTGTACATTTTGTATGATTTAGCAGCTCTGAGCCCATTGATCTTGATAAGTTTCTGAATTCAGTAGGAAAGGCGCCAGCTTATGTCGACTTGGAGGTAGTATTCTACATCTGGATTCTATTTATCATCTGTATATTGAGTAATATTCATTTATTCATTTTGAAGACTGAATTTTCTTGTAGGCCAAACCTTCAGTAGGAAAAGATCATCCTCCTGATCTAGGTTTCCTCGTTCCATCTGATGGTCTTATTCTCCCAAATTCTCTACATAACACAGGTCCTGTGAAGAATCAGGACTTAGATAGTCTGAAACCAGCAGGAGCAAATGGTAGAGTTCTAATAGCATACCTTTTTATTCCCCACATGTCCATGACTCCATCAACCTATTGCTCTCCTTTCTTAAAGCTTCCTTCGATGTTATCCTTTTTTTTCCACATAACATGTTTCCTTATGCTTGATTCTTTTATGTAGCAAAAGCTGTTAAGCCATCCAGTAGTGGGACTCAAAATAATAAATTAGTGAATGTCGTGAAGACACCCACCTCCTTAACTGATCCTAGCACATTTATTGAAGAGATTCTAGAGAAAACATCATCAATTGTTTTGCACTCAGGTTTGTGGAACATGTATTTTTGTACCAGTCGTCGGTCATATGAATAAGCTGATGAAATCTTGCAACTTTACAGACCAAAGAGGAGAACATTAAGCAAAGATGGGGAAGAACTTGGTGCTATAGTATTGATCAAATCAAAGACAGCTACCATGGAGTTTAAGAACATGGCTGTAAGTTTATATTTTGATTCACGGTTTGTAAGTTTATCATCTCTTATACATCAAGTGTCATTGATGAGACTTAATATATATGTTGTAGTTTGATGACGTAACTTGTTTTATATGTATTTATTCATCTTCTTTAAGTTGTTGCGTTGATGGACTTACCCTCTTGTTTTCTCATTTGTACTGAGGGAGTAAGATTCATTAACTCACTATGCTATTAGTTAATTTATTCATTCGAATGTAAATAGATTCATTCCCTGCAGCTGTAAAATATTGTTAGTTGTACTAGTGTAGTACTGTTATCAACTTGTCATATTTGTTTTTCCTTCTTTAATTTACATGGTATGTGCTCCTACCATGAATATGGAAGGGGAGTTTGTAATCTCAGTCGGTACTCTAGTGGAAAGCCTGTTACTGATATGAATGGGTTCATTGCAGACTATTTTCAAGAACACAGCCTACACAGAAGGGTTTCATGCTGGTATTCACCAGCTACCAAGACGATTGTGAGGATCTGTGCCTGATTGATTTTGGCACTGCACTATTTGATGCGTCTCTTTGAATCAAAACAATAATAATGTTGAGACATAAATTTGACCTCTTGGGAATAGATTCATGGTTGATGTGTATTTGTAAGTTGGAACAAAAAACCATTCTCATCTTACACGATTGAAATGTTATGGTACTTTTACTAGCTACGAGAACATTATTCGTGGCTTGCACATGTGGCCTGGTTGGAAGTTTGATTTTGAAACACAATTGTAGTTGCGGTTAAGATCAAGAAATAAATAAACATAGGTGACAGAGTATATATTGCAATAAAAGTAAAAGTAAACGAGAGCTTTTTATTTCTCTAAAATGGAAATATCTAGCAGACACCTCTAACAGGGGTCTTGAAACCCAAAATCTGAGTCGAGCCGGCAAGCCCAGGAGCCGAATCGAAAATAACCGAAATTGGAGGAGCCAGGTGGAGCAGAGCCGTTGGGTCGAAAAATACAAAACGAAAATATTCGGTTCGGTTCGAGAACCGAACCGATTTACTTATTAATTAAAAAAAATTAAATATATATATAACCGAAAATAACCGAGAACCGAACCGAAAATAACCGAACAGAACCGAAAATAACCGAGAACCGAACGGAACGATTTGTCGGAACCGTAGAAACGAACGGTTTTAGGTTCCGTCTCAATTAACCGACCCGGTCGGTTCGGTTAATCGCCCAAAATAGAGACGAGAGCCAGAAGCCAGATGGAAGCCCACATCTAATACTCGCCCATTAACAACTTGAAAAAATCTCATTTTTTCTCACGCGTGTTCCACTTTCTCTCTCGAGAGCAACCTTTCAACAAGAACAAACAATTCATCCGCAATTTCATTCAACATTTGGGGATAAAGCAGGGGATGTTATCAAATCAAAATCTCCATCCATTACTCGATCTCCAGCAGTCGAAAAATAAAAAATACGATTTTGAAGAAATACAAAATCGGAGTGTCGGTCGGGCTTACTCTTTCTAATCAGCCTGAAAGTTATCTTCGATCTTCGGTCGGGTAATGATTCGAAGAGTCGCCGTTTGATTCGAGCCTTATTGATCAAGAACAAAATGTTTCCCCAAATTGTAAATCTAGGGTTAGGGTTTTTAATAATTTTGGGGGAAATCAGTTATACAGTTGTCGGCATAAGATTTGTCACAATCAGGAATGAGTAAAGGAGCCTTGTTATGATAAGAAGCCATAGAAACAATCCTAGGAGAATTTTGTGTATGCTAAATCGAGATTGAATCGTATCGATCGAGGTTGCTTTTTGATTCATTTGGTCCAAAATCACATGAGTCTAAGTTTAAAGAACCTAGATTGATCAAGTATAGATGCAGAAAGTCAAATATATTTATGAGCATCGACTCAAGGATAGTTATTTTGCTGACGATGGCTCGAGGTTTGTAAACATGACATATCCCGGATAAGGCAACTTGGGGCAAATGCGTCGCTTATTGAAAGTAAGTCCTCCATTTGTGCTTAATTCTTCTGTGGTACTACAACATTCAATACTTTGGATTTCTCAAATGATGTGGAGATGGTCACTATTGATGAAAATATTATGGATAATTGTTGTCGTGAAAATGCTTAGAACAAAAGAAAATGAGAAGTGGAGTTGAGGAAAGATCAAGAAGGCGAAGCGAAGATTTGGATAATCTTTGTGCATCTGTTTTACTTGGTAATGACAAAGCTCAAGGATGCACTTTTAAAACTTATCCGAGAAAAGGCAAAATAAATTACAAGAGTAGGAGGACATAACCATTATTACAAGCGATTGAGAGCTAAGATCAAAAGGGTGCATAACGGTGAGGAATTAGTCGAGTCACTGCATTCTAGGAAGCTACTTGTTGGAGAGCATTCGATAACTGCTGATACAACTTTCCCTAAAAATAAGGTCTGATTACAGCACCTCAGTCCTTTCAGGAAGGTACTATATCAAGCGATGGTGGGAAGAAGAGACACGGATGGTGCTCCTTGGCTTGATCAACTAGAATCTTAATGAAAGGTGGTAACACCCCACTTTACACTTTACTTTTGACTTTAATAATTCAACTCTTTATTACTCTTTTTCTCCATTCTTCTTTTCAATTTATAAAAGGCTTTGAGTGGTTGTCCAAACCTGACGATGCGACTCTTAATATCGTCGTGGAACTGTCGAGGAATTGGACAAGCCTCGACAGTTAAATTACTGCTTGCCCTCAATAAGACTTACCATCCCGACATTTGCTTTCTTAATGAGACTTTGCATTCTAAAAGATAGAGCCCCGTCGCCTTAGTTCAACTTTATTTTCGTTTGGCTTTGATGCGTGTGGTCACAGTGGAGTACTTTGGATAGGGTTTGCATCTAATATTAATTTTAAATTGTTGCATGCATGTAAAAATTTCTTGTTTTTTGAAATCATCAACGAAGATAAGCCTAATTTTCATTTTAGGGAAATCTTTTGAATCTTTCTTGTTGCCTTTTAAGGATAAACCCCTTTTCTTTATGGGTGACTTTAATCAACTACTTTTTAATTTTGAAAAATATCCCTGCTTGAATAAGAACATTAAAGGCTCAGATGTATTACTTGATTTCTTGTCTAATTTAGGACTTAATGATCTACCATTCACTGGTAATCTTTATACTTGGAAAGGTGTTAGAAATTCTCTTATTGTTTGGAAAAAATTAGATAGATGTGCTTCGTAATACGGCATCGTGCACTCTTTTCAGTTACTTTCTTCAAACTTCCTTTCTATTATAAAATTTGATCATTGTCCTTTTGTTGTTTCTACCAAAGCTAGAGAGTTAAGAAAGCCCAGACCTTTTAAAATGGAAAACTTCTTAATGAAACTTCCTGAATTTAAGCCTTTACTTAGCTGTTTTTGGAATTCAGATGCATTATTCGAGGAATTACAGCTGTTATGCTTTTAAAAAGTAAGCTAAAGACAGGATCTAAAATTAAAACATGGAATAGGGATAGGGTTGTTGTTTATTTCAGCAATTAAAGATACTCGGCTTCTGTTACAGCTTTATCCAATCAAGCCTTAAATTAATTCTAACATTGTGCTTAGTCATAATTTAAGTTCACAATTAGATTTGCTTCTTCAAGCTGAAGATTTATTTTGGAAACAACGTGCTAAAATTAATTGGGCTAAAGAAGGAGACTTAAGTTCTAAATTTTATCATTCTTATACCAAGCATAGGTTAAGACATAATTACATTCTTGATTCACGAGAGCGTGATAATGTTTTAATCACTTGAAAAGGATATTGAAATCTTGTAAAGTTCTTTTGTAAATATTTTTCCTTAGGATCTTCTATCACGATCACGGAAACTACGTCTAGTTAAGTCCCACTGCCTTTAGCTTTATTAAAAATAAGCTTTCACGTGATCAAGCCTCTGAGCTTAGCAAGCCATTTTTGGCCTCTGAAGTATATCAGACCCTTTTTCAAATGCACCCCGACAAATCGCCAGGGCCAGATGGTTTTCCAGTTGGAGTTTTTCAAAAAATTGGGATCTTCTTGGAAATGAAGTTATTACTGCAACTTTAAACTTTCTAAATGGGGGACGAATCTTGAAAGAAATAAATAACACTTTCATAACTCTTATTCCAAAATTATCTAATCCTTCCAAAGTAGCACACTTTAGGCCAATGGTTTCATTGGGAAGAAAAATCCAAAGATAATATTATTCGGCTCAAGAAATTACTAATTTTTCGGAGAACTTCTAATTGTAAGAAAAATGGTCTAGGCTGCTTTAAAATTATATATGAGCAAGCGTTTGATAGAAGTCAATTAAGGATTTACTTTTCCTTAATGGCAATGAATTTTCCTTTACTCTGGATTAATCTAATAAAAGAATGTGTTACAACGGTCCAATATTCGGTACTGGTTAATGGGCAAGTTACAAGTCCATTTAAGCCACTTTGTGGTCTTAGGCAAGGAGATCGGTTATCGCTTTCTGTGCTGCCGTACGCTCTGAGGCGTTATGCCATTATCTCACTGCTCGAGAAATACTAATAAAATTAAAGGCATTGGTAATTCTAGAGATAGTCTAGTAGCATCTCTTTTTTCTTGATGATTGTTTTCTTTTTAATAGATAAAGATAGTGTTAATAATTTCCAAAGTATTCTTCTTAGTTATTGTGCTCTTTCTGGGCAATTGATTAATTTTGAAAAATTCAAAATCTTCTTTAGTCCTAAAACCCTTGACTTAATTCGATTACAGTACCATGATACATTTGTTTTCAACTCCATCAAAATTTGGAAAGTATTTGGGAGTTCAACTTGATATTACTAGAAACAAAAATCAGGTTTTCAAACAAATAATAGACAAAGTTAATTCGAGAATACTTTCTTGGGACACAAAATTTCTTAAATAGCTTGAGGGGAAAATAACTTTGATCAAAAAAGCGGTTTTTACTAAACATGTTAGTCTACCCAATGCCTATTTATAAATATTCGGTCAAAACCTTAAGTACTCTTGATTAAATACTGAAATTCCTTTAGGTAATAAGGAAAAAATTGCCTTTGGATAAATTGGAGTTTTTTGCATTTAGATAAGAAAAACAGGCTTTAGATTAAAATCTTTTTAGTTTTAATAATGCCTTGCTTTCAAAAATTGTATGTCCTTAATCTCAAAGCTTTTCGGCTCCCGTGCAGTATTCTTCCAGTTAGAATCTTCTTTTTAAATCCATTACTTTTCATTAAAAAAGCTTCCAAATCCCTGCTGGGTTTGGCAAAACACAACGAGAACTTCAAACAATGTGATCATATTGAATGGACTGGCCAGTTCATGTCCTTTCGATTTAGTAGGGCCAGGCCAATAGCTAGCAAAAACCTTTGGTCTTTTGCGACCCAACTCATGGCAAGCTCTACCACTGACCAATTCTTGTACGTCATACTTTTGGATGAGAACTTTGGAAAGAAGGCTTGTCGAGACATCTTTTCCCAAATTATATTGATAGTTCTCGGGATATTGTCAAATTCCCAGGATAAACCATCGACAGCAAAACCCTTAACCACAAAGAATGTTTACAATGCTTACTATTGTGCAGACACCTCGACCGTATAAAGCCGAAAACACACTCTTTTGTAAAATTCAAAACTTGAAATATCTTTGGAAACTGTGCCTTAAGCAAAATTATTTCTCACGGAAATTCTTCTCAATAGATTTCCCTTAAATACAAATATAGCTAAAAAAAATAAATTTACCTATATCTACTTTCTGTCCTTTTTGTGGAATGGACCAAGAAACAAATAAACATTTTTTCTATTCTTGTCCTTTAATTCAAAATCTTACCAAAATAACATGTTACTTATGGGTTTTAAGCGTCATTCTATAAGATGTTATCCAATCATAAGCTAAATCTTGAGTGGACATCGGATAGTATTAAGCGACTTATTATTTCGTTAGTACTTTGTGTTAGCCTAGATATAACCTTAGAGGTGAATAAGGTTTAAATTAAATTATTATCTTTTCGAGTTTTAATTGAATAATGCGGAGTGTAACGATAGGAATACAAATTAATTCGATGGAAGGCCCAGACTACTGGCTCGAGAATGATTAGTCAAAATTAAAAGCAAATTATGATTAGCTAAAATAACAAGAATACTTTAAGTAAAGCGAGATAGAAAAGGCGATACACGATTTTACGCGAGCCGGTTCTCTACTTCTCGACCGTCGGCTTTCGACCTCGGGATTTTGGAAAAGATAACTAGTTTGTTTGATTACGCTGAAACTTCTCACCGAGACTATTATCAAACCACAACCTCGACAGTGACCCCGAGTTACCCGGCCCAAGATTTCAACACCTAATCTACAGATTAGGAACGAAAATACCTGCCAAGTTTCATAGCTACTCAACTAAAGACCAGCAAACCACATGCTACGCGCGCAAGGATTCCGCTCAAAGCATGGTGATAATTGAGTAATACAAATTTGCACCTGTTAGGAAAACTACTACACAAAAGATAATGAAGATTAAATGTAGAGAGTTATTGACTTGCCTTTTTGAATTTGAAGGAATTTAATGCTTGAGAATTAGGTAAAAAAGGTGAGGTTTAAAAGAAGAGACTTATATAGTGTATAAAAATGCGAGAAAAGGCGTGCGTCGAGACCCCATTCCGAGGGCAGAGTGCCGATGAGCCGATGGGCGGGGCAACGGCTATAAGCCCCTGCAGTGGCAGACCTGTCGAGAGGCCGAGTGCCGATCATGGGACCCCAGGACTGTTCCTACCGATGGGGTCGTCGTCGAGCCCCGATCGGACGGGCCTACCGATGGGGTCTCGATGGTCCGTCTTTTTCACTTCAAAATAGGATCGTTTGAGCGATTCTCGAAACAAATGACCTGCTGATCGTTTAATGCGAGCACAACAATGAATCAATCTATACTTAGGATTAAAACTACGGACTATGATTTTAAAAACTATTCGGTCACAAAACCGCAAAGTCATTTCTACCGTACTTAAAACAACATATACTAAAGAGTGTAGAATTTCCTTACAAGCCTTTATAACAATAAATATCACGAGCTCGCTTGAATAGCTTGGCGTTTGTTAGACTAAATCCTTGAGCCTCCGAACATCGATCCCCGACTCTTTTAGCAGACTTATTAAAGAATAAAGCTTGATTACACGTTCACTTGAAAGCGGGATTGGTTAGTTTAAACAATTTGTTATCTTCAAAAAGGTTTGAATCGAATACATTTATTGAAACACTGTGGGTATTTGGATTCTAGGAATAGTATTCTCTCTTTAAGAGGAAGCTTGATTGATCTGGTGCAAATAAAGGCTTTTGTAAAAGAGAAAAATCATTCCTTATGAAAAGTTTAAAAGCATTTCCAAAATAAAAGGTCTTCTCATAAGTATAACCTCATAAAAAATACCTAAATAGATACTCCATGAATCCACTTATTTACAGCTCAATAGAAAAAATCGCTCTACCGATATCGCTTTCATCCGTCGTTATGATAGCAGTGAGGATCAAAGATAACAACAAAACACATTATGTCCCAGAGTAGGCTGCAGCCGGTAATGTCAATTCACAAAATTGTTCTTTCAACAATAAGCTGGAAGTGTTGTTAGCTGAAGTGCTCTTAACAGGATTGATCTTAATTGCTTCTCAAACACCATCTGATGTTGTTATTGGTACATACATGTTTTTCTCACATGTATTTGCTAGGTATGCCCTAGGAATTATGCTATGAACTAAATGGAAAGAGTTTTTGCAGAATCATCAAATGCATGATACTACTTTCTTTTGGAGATCTGAAATTGCAGATAATATTGCAACATGACTTTTCGAGCAAGATATATTTGTAATAGTGATAGCAATTTCTTTGGCTTGATTTAAATATATTTAAACTTTGTTGTTATACCTGATAGATCATTATGGCCCAGAGAAATGCAGTTTTTATGGAAATGAATCATTTAACTAGCAAAAAAAAAAAAAAGAATTTAGCACGTGACACGTTACACCATATACTTACGGGCGAAATCAAGGGTGTGTAACATTGAGTGATGATCATCTATTTCGTATTGTATCTACAGGTGGCCTTACGGTTTATATCGTTTGTATATCGTATATTGTGAATTCTTTATAATTTATTGATCGTATTTATGCGTAAAAGTAGGTAGATGATGATTTTCGGTATGTAGCATAATTTGGGGGCAGGTGGGTAATAATATATGTAGCGAAAGCAACAGCAGCAGGAACCCTAAAGCGGGTGAAATCATGCTGCAAACCTCAAATTGGAGTGGATGTATCTGGACAGCGTCCCACCAAGTATTTCCTTTAAATTACCGCAGCATCAGATCCTTGCCATTTGCACTATTTTCCAAAAGAAGAAGCACCAAATTCATGGCGTCTCTCTCAACTCCAACTCGACCTCCCAAACCCATTGAGGTTATTCATAATTCTATCGCTTATGTAATCTAATAGGAGTTAGGACATGGTAATATGTAGTTGTCGTAAAACCAGTCCTAGATCTTTCAGGTTTTCCATTCTTGCATATCTATGTCGTCTCTCAATTTCCTTAAAGACTATATACAACTCGTGTCTTGGATCTTTTATTTCTATACCTTATCATAATTTTTTAATTAAATTTTTGTTTCTTATATCTCAATGGTACTGTTAATCCCTTGTACTTTTTGGAGAAATAATAGCCATTAATCCATTGGTTGCATTCATGCCTTTGATTTTACTACTAGTAGTGTATGAGAGTTGTTTGTTTCCTCAACAGGTTGCAAAGAGATTGGAGCAATTCAAAACAACAATATTCACACAGATGAGTATGCTTGCCATAAATCTCGGACAGGGGTTCCCCAATTTTGATGGTCCTCAATTTGTCAAAGATGCAGCTATCGAAGCCATACAAGATGGTAAAAACCAATATGCGCGCGGATATGGAGTTCCTGACCTCAATTCGGCTGTCACTGTTCGGTTTAAGAAAGACACAGGACTTGATGTAGATCCTGAATCTGAAGTTACTGTAACCTCAGGTTGTACAGAAGCAATTGCTGCAACCATGTTAGGCCTCATTAATCCGGGTGACGAGGTTATTCTTTTTGCTCCTTTTTACGATTCTTATCAAGCCACTCTTTCTATGGCTGGCGCAAAAATAAAGTGCATCACTCTACGGCCACCAGATTTTTCAGTTCCAATCGATGAACTCAAGTCATTAATCTCTAAGAACACTCGAGCTATCCTCATGAATACCCCACATAATCCTACAGGAAAGATGTTCACTAGAGAAGAACTTGATGCAATTGCTTCTTTGTGCATTGAGAATGATGTTCTGGTTTTGTCCGATGAAGTTTATGACAAGTTAGCTTTTGAGATGGGGAGCACATTTCCACAGCATCTCTCTTCCAGGGATGTATGAGGACAGTAACCATGAATTCTCTAGGGAAGACATTCTCCCTAACCGGTTGGAAAATCGGTTGGGCTATAGCTCCACCACATTTGACATGGGGTATCAGGCAGGCACATTCTTACCTTACATTTGCTACATCCACCCCGATGCAATTTGCAGCTGGTGCTGCACTCAGGGCTCCAGATTCCTACTACGACGAGCTAAAGAGGGATTATATGGCTAAGAAAGCGATATTAGTCAAGGGATTGAAAGATGTTGGCTTCACAGTTTACCCTTCTAGTGGAACCTACTTTGTCATTGTTGACCATACCCCTTTTGGGAAGGAAAATGATGTGGCATTCTGCGAGTACTTAATCAAAGAAGTTGGAGTGGTAGCAATTCCTACCAGTGTATTTTACTTGAATCCTGATGATGGGAAGAACTTAGTAAGGTTCACATTCTGCAAAGATGAAGAGACCCTTAGAAGTGCGGTCATAAGGAGCCGAAGATAAGCAAGAAATAACAAGTGACAATCCTGCTAATTGTTTGCTATTTATTACATTAGTCCTTTTGGGATATTTGAAGGATAGGTTTTTATTTCCAAGAAGGCAAATGTTATGTGTTATGTAAGAGTGATATTTTAAATAAGTGAGCAGAAATATTTATTTGCCTCGTTGGTTGTTTGATAATGGGTCATTTTCATACTCTTTTGAAACTTTCTATTTCACCTCTTCTCATCAACTGCATGTCATGGAAGGATTACATTTGTAATTCTAATCACCCTTCAATATACTGTGTCTGATCAGGGCATAATCAGGCTTGGTCAACAAAAAATCACACCTTATTTTATTTTTAGCCAAACTCATATCTTGTTTATCTTAGAAAGAACCTCCTCCTTGACAATTAACCAAATAAAACCGCATGAAATGCTGTTTTCATTCTCTGCATACCTTGTTATTTACGGGGGGCTAATTAAGCTTTGCGAATTCTCATCTTCTTCTGTTTTGTAATATGCGCAGCAACTATCAGTTTGAATACCATTCATGAGGTAATAATGTGCACTCAGATCTGAAGTCGGTTGAATTTCTGAAGCTAATTGATTTTGGTATAGCCAAAGCTATAATGAGTGATACAACAAATATCCAACGGGATTCACAGGTATGCATACGTCTATTTTGGTTGCTGGAACTTGTTGTTTATCTTAGTTTGTAATCTCATAACTAAATCAAGCATGGAGCCATGGACTGAGGAAGATTTTGCAGTAATTCTGACTTGCATATCTGAACTCAATATACACGACATATAAATACCAGTGATCATGTCGAACTCCTGGCTAGAATGTTCAAAAGACATTCCCTTCATCCATGGATGATGATGATGATGATAACTTATAAGATACCTCGGCACGAGCTTCTTCCAACTTGGCCAAGAGCTCCTTCATGAAAGGAGTGCTGGTCCCATGAGTGATCCGCAATATATCAACCGCCTTTGTCAGAGACTTAATAGCTTCCTGTGTCTCTTCAGGCAACCTGCAGAGGCAAGAACAAGACTTGAAAATTAATTTCAAGCAAAATGATGAAAGAAAAAGTGTGACCATCTTGCCAAAGAAACCTGCAGAAAAGCCAAAACCATGAGTTTGTGTATTATGTTCAAGAGAAATGATGAAAGAAGTCCCTTCACTATATTGGCCTCATGTGACTCACTAAAACAAATGAAGGGCAGATGGAAATAGAGGCCAAATATTTGAGAAAGAATAAGATAATAAGAATAGGATAGAGAAGATGAGCTCCAAGCCTTGTACGCCTTTCCCAACATAACATAAAGTTTAAAAAAATACTTTCAAGCTACCCTTTCCATTTTCCCTCCCATACCAGCATCATACAAGAGAAAGCCAAGAAGAACAACCTTTACAACATACATCAACACGATATATAGGATACGAATGGAACAACTCAAAATGAAAGAAGTTTGAAGTGAAGTAGAGCTGAATTCAGCACCAATTCCCTAGTCCCCCCATCATTTCTCAATGCAAACACAAAAGAAATAAGAAGCCCGGCAAAAAAAAAAGAAAACCATCAGGTAAACTTGTCGATTCAAATTCAACTAAGCTCTAGAGAAGACATATTTCCTGCCAAAATTTTCTATTCGTTATGAATAGCGTTCACGTTATACTAGACAGGTAGCATTATTATCCAGAGAATCTAAAAGTAATCAACCATCAATATAAAGACAATGAGGGGACATAATATAAGTATTCAAAAATTTAATTGACTCGAGTCAAGATGAAACTTAAGACGAACAATAGTAGAGCTCAAGAGAAAAAAAGGTAAGTAGATCCTAACCATTCCAGTTTGCCACATGTATAATACTGCAAACCAAGCAAAGGATGATACCCTGGATAAACCCCTGACAAGACACATAATAATCAATCAGAAAACAGTTGAGCCAAGTATTAAATATAGGAAAAACTGAATTTAAAAGAACATCAAAATGAAAGAAATAAAAAACAGTTGGACAAGTGACCAAGTAAAGATGATTACACTGAAAATCTGCAATAAAATGCAACGTTGTGATAAAGTCGTAGGCCATAGGCGCCATAAAACTAAAAATATGAGACACCCCGATCTTTGTAATTTCGATTTCAGTAACTAATTTAGAAAATGATGTACTAAAATAGCTGATGAGAACCATCGTGTGATACCAAACAATTATAAAATCAAATATCAATGATCTTTGTAATTTCAGGACATAAGTAGCTTCCAAATTTACTATGATTCAACGGTATCACCTACAATCAAAATATAAAAAAGGAAAGTGGTTATGAGGAGGAGCCAAATAAATAGCCAACTAGCAATTTGAGGTGGAGTCGTGAGAGAAGAAGAAAATTCGAACTATGGAAGCTGATTATCATTATAGAAATCCTATATGGAATTGGACAAAAGCCAACATGCATAGAGCTGGGGGCAATCTGAATTTACCAAGATTGCTGAGTCAGAGCTTGCATGTTCACATAAGCTTATTACAAAATAAAATGCTGAACAAGAATAACAAGATACCATATTAGGTGTTTCTTAAAAAGTATGAAAGCATTATCGGCCTCAGTCACTGGGGATGCCACGGAGGGATTGTCGCGGATGTCTTATCAATTGATCGAGGCTAGAGGCTTTCCTTTTAATCAACTTAATCTGAATTAATCTTTATGAAGTCAGAATACATATTCCATGAAAGGAATCTGGAGCAACATAGCTACAGTTAACTACAGATTTGGTATGCCTAGGGGCATATTCGAGGCCCTAGCGAGAATATAGGAAATAACTAGTTTCGAGTTCTTGAGTAAATTTATAATGCCAGCAAAATTACCATATATGGAAAAGTGAAACAACTGAGCAAAGTGATTACTTACTGAGATATACTTGAAGAATCAACCTGCAGTATGATAGTGCTTCCTTCCAATCTTGCAGCTCCATAAAAATCTAAACACACATTGTTAGGGGAAAAAATCTGAATTAAAGCACACGATAAGCATATAACTTCTAGCTCGAGGATAAGTACTCATCAAGATACTTTCGGATAAAGTCAAAGAAAGGTGTAATGATTTAGACAAAACTTCCTTCTCATTAAATGTCAGCATCCCTAGAAGTACACTGGTTCGCCATCTAGCTGCATTTGCAGTCTCACCTCAGGCCATGGAACATTAAGGCAAGCTACATTATTTCGATCTCAAAGCAACATGTTTATCAAGCAGAGTCTTAGGCATAACTCAACATGAACGTGGGGGATATAAAAAGGAGAATTTCAAGTTTCACATGTACCTTCAAAAGACTCTCTCTAGTCCTCATTAAAATGATTGAGAACGGATGATAACTTCTAATTTGCAGTCTCTCAACCTGCTTATACAATGAAGCAGCATCATAGAGATCTGGATTCAGTCAAGTACTCTCAAAATGAGGTATCACTAATTCTAACTCTACATATTACCAGATCTCTTTGCTATTGCTCCTTAACTAAATGCAATAAAATTCAGGAGACAGAAATATATTTTACTTATACTTAATTTTAAATTAATTAACACTTTACAGGATACTGCCAGAGGATAGTGATTTAGAAGCCTTCTCTGTAATCAATTTTATGTCGGTCACAGTTCTAATTTCATCAGTGTCTCTGAGAAGTCCGCAATGTTGGCATATAAATCCTTTGTTACCTACAAGAGAAGTAAGAGTTACATTAACAGCATCCATCTCAGAAGGAAGTAAATCACAATTTATAGTAAACCTGAACTAGAGAAGCAATATTGCACCCTTAAGAAGGTTTTGTGGAACACATACCATGGTCACGGAGTAAGAATCCATCACATTTATTATCTTTGCATCTGTAGCCTTCTAGTACTGCACTTTCCTGAATGTCATCAGCTTGACCCTAGCACAAAAGGTGATACACTCAGGTGTTACAACCTTTCAAGTAGGAGTAGACTAGTAGAGTTAACTAATTAATGTTTACCAATTTGCTGCAGCGAGGACAAGCACATGAGAAAAAATATTGTTCTTTTAAAGTTTTTTGCCTGATCACAGTGCTCCCAGCAGTTTCTACATAACTTATCATCACCTCAAAGGAACGAGATACAATTTTAATTGTTTTACTGAATGTAAAAGGCATACAAAGTGACAAAATGAACACAATCAAGTACTACAACTGCAAAATCAATAAATCATTGTCCTACTATAAGGTGTTTGGATCATAAAGATTTGCTTTATATTCTATGACGAAAGCCTTCCCAACTACAGCTTAAACAAAACATTTTTGTTACTTGCTGGAAGAACTGTCTTTATCTTTCCTAAACGCCACCAAAGCCAACTCTACAGCTGATCGCTTTAGGAAAAGTTTCACCCCATTAAGTACAAAAAATTTGCACGAGTCCATAGCATTAAGATTATACACTGCTATTGCTATTCAAACAAGACTTAACTTTTGTTATGTTAGTCACCACTATATTGTTAGTGGAATAGTTCAACTACCTCGAGAGAGTAGAAAAAAAGTATCGGTGCTAAAAATTATACATGAAGGTTTAATAAAATGTTGCTGTCGTTCATCTAAGCTACACTCAACTATTTAGGGGTTAGCTTAAATAAACATCTAGGTCCAATATTAAGAGAGAAAATGGTTGATACCTTATTGTAAAGGAAACAAATTTAAATAACTTCTTCACATAATATTAATATCTGAACAAAAGCAGTCTTGACCAGACACGGAGTACTCTGGGCTATCAATAATTTTGATAGGTAGCAGACGAAAGATAAACAATTCAACTTCACAAAAATTACATTACCTCAGTACCTTTTGATATGTACTGTAAGAACGGCATTTGGAACACAGCTAAAACAACACAGAACATTTAGAAAGTCAATAAGACAGCTGAAGAAAATAATGATTTCTGGTGGCTACCTGTGATTGATAATAGGATACAATCCAGTTGCAAGGGGCCTTAGTTCGCTGTCACAAATTGTGTGAGCGTTGCAAGAAAACTGCATGTTGCTCAGAAAGGATTAATTAGATATGAACAATTTCAGAAAGGACAACGCCGTGAAGTAATGGCTTTCTCAGTGCACAGCACAAGCTAAGTTCAACACTGGGACTAGCTATAACAAATACCAAATAACAACTCGTAGTATGAATTTGGTTTTTTAAAAGTTTATGACCAACAGTTGTTATCAATGCTAGAATCTGACTTGAACTCATTTCTTTCTCTACCACATTGTCTGTTTTGTTTTTTTGTTCATTTTATGTTAGCCCATATATATTTTATAATATATATGTTTCTTTATTCTCTCGCATCAAATACCAAGCTAATCGGTATGCATCTAATTCACCGCTGCATGCTTGTCAATTACTGTAAAGCTTATTTCTTGCTTTCAGAACCACAATAAGCAGCTCCCCTTACAATTCCGAAAATTTCATTTCTTCGCTTTACAATGATCAAATTTTAACTAAACGATGCAAGATTTGATATCCAAGAGTACGCAGTGAAATGCGCGCCGACATGCTCGGGTCTGCACTACGCTAAATGCCACATTCATTCCATCTCCAAATTTCATCGAGAGAAGTTCTGTAATAATATATCTCATGTTAAGTATTTCAGTTTATGCATATGACCTTTTAAAACGGTAAAATAAGGAAGCTCATAACAAATTTGCCTATCGTGAATGCTTTCCAATGCAATTAAGCTAAAGCAAAGAGTGACACCTTTTTCATTATCAATTTCCTAGTCGCATAAACTTGCACTTTTTCAGAGTCAACCAAACTTAGTCTCTATGAAAGTATATGTTTGGGCCTTGACAAAAACCCACAAGAAAATAACTACTCGGCTAGCATGGCCTTCTAGTACCGTAAATTTTAAAATTGGTAAAATATGATGCCTATATAATTAACCGATTCCATACGCCGGTAATTAGGTTTTATAAAAATATATTTATAATGATTTTTGTCAGATTAAAATGTATTTTTATTTATATTTTCAAAAGCTATGCTGGATTAACTATATACAATATTTACAATAAAAATAATAATAAACTCCAAAGCCAAAATAATAACATAATAAAGTTCAAAACTCTAAATATCTAAAAACATGAATAATAATAAGTTCAAATGTCCAAATACTAATAATAAGTTCAAATGTCCAAATACAAGAATAATAATAAGTTCAATTGTCCAAATACTAGAATATTAATAAATTCCAAATGTCCAAAATACAAGAAAATATCGAAATAAATCGATATATTCAAAACACAATTCTCAAGAAGCATCTAAAATAAAATTCACCTATACAAAAATTAAATAAATATATTAGTATTAAATATAAAAATATAAAATTAAAACTTAAACTAAAGTAAAACAATCGGGCTAATAAATAATCGCTTAATAAATTAAAAATTAAACTAAACTAAAGTAAACAACAATCGCCATTTAAACAATTAGTTAATAAACTAAAATTAAACTAAACTAAAGTAAATAATCATTAATAAACAATCACATCTAAACTAAAAGCTTCATTTAATTAACTAAATCGGCCATTAAACTAAAATTAATACAAATAATAAAGATTAATAAACAAATTAATAAACTGAAATAATAACTTAAAATTAATAAACTGATATTAATACAAATTAATAAACAAATTCGAAATAAAAACAAATTTGAAATAATAAATAAAAATAATAAACATTTGAAATAATAACTTAAAAATAATAAACATTTCAAATACAACTTAACATTCGAAATAAATAAATTTGACCTTAGTAACAGTGTTCAATCGGCACAGTGTAGAAAGCCAACTCCAAAGGACGCACAGGGGAGAATGGGCGTTTAGCTGCCAGGTTTTTTTTCTTCACCGCTGGCTGGGAGAATGGTTTAAGGCCTAAACTTCCTAAAGGATCGCTTCTGAATCGCCTAGTAGTCACGGGTCACTGGGCCACTGATGGATCGACCGGTTAAAACCGTCCGTCTGCACTCCGATAACCGGATCCGGTCCGGTTCATAAAATATCGATTAAAAAACCGGTCCGGGTCCGCCGGGTTTTTATCCAAAACTGCCGACTGACCGATCAACCGACGAAATCGGATTTTTATCCTGTACCAAACTGCCCCCAGCCAGAAGACTTTTAGCATTACTTCAACTATTCTCAGCCAAGTATCAGAATCGCTTTCTCTTTCCCCATTATGAAATTTTCTGGCTTCCGCCAAGGATTACCCTAACACATCGTTGGGGTGGATATCACGCAATTGCGTTATTTTACTTTCTAACGATTTCTTTACTTAATTCTCATATCTTAGTTTCGCATGTTATGTAACAACCCAGACGTGAAATTTATCCGTATCCGCGTTATTTATGGTAAAAAGTTTGGTGATGTTTTAACGGGAGAAAATAGTTTCGGGTCTAGCAAACTGCTGGCATTATCGTTTGGTAGTGATCTTGGTCTCCTCTTAGCGAAGACCACCGCACTGTTCTGAAAACTCTGGGATCTCTTTATAGGAGAAGGCAATAATTAACGCCTGGCTGTTGTCTCCGAGTGGGGACGATTATTACGGAAGTTTTCCTCTCGAATGCGAAACCATCACCGGATTTACAGCCGAAAGTTTGTATATGACTAGAAGCTTAAACTTTCAACAAGTTTGCTGGCCTGCTCACTGCGACGCAGTGAAGGTACATCCTTAAAAGACTCACTTAGATAACTAAATAATGGTTATTACTAGATTTGTGGCTAATATTGATGTTTATGTTGGATTTAATGCAGGATTTTAATTCTCGTTAGCTTCTTTACCGCATCATAAGTGAAAATTTTAAGGAAATCCATGTCTAATGGTAAAGCAATTTTACAACTCTGTGGGTTGGGTTAGACTTGCCTTCAGCAACAGTGAATCGAGACATAGTCAGAGCTTTGTTCTAGTTTGATACTCAAGCCGTTGAGTTATTCCTCCAACAGTAACCAGATTTTAAGCAGTTTCCTAAGAAACAATTCAAACTGTGGGTTCAAAACTAGGGATGTTCCGCTAATATCGTAGTGAGGAAGTGAGCGGTTGGAAACCATTGTCCTAAGTAAAGAAGTGGGCAATTTAATGCATCCGTACGGCCGGGCCGAAGCGTTTGGTAGTAGTGTTAAAAACTGAGGAAGATATAGCATTAGCTGTCGATAGCCACACATTTTACAATCATGCCGATACTTGATTCTCGAGCGCCTTATCATATTTGTCCTAAGAGGGAATGGTTTTCACTTACAGCAAGTAGATAAGTGGTAATATTTCTGGCGGCCACGCCTGTCAGTAAAGTAGTCGGGATAGGTTATGTAAAAATTTTGACCCAAGATGCAATCTCTATGTACCTGGGAAGATGTTAGATATTGCCCACCCGATGACATCTAAGAATTTGATTTCGCCGAGTCCGCTAGATGTAGCGGTTCAGCTTTTAGAGGTAGCGTGGAGTGATAAATGTCCCAGAGGTTCCGTGAGCCTCCTCAAAGCGCGCTAAGGTAATGCTTTTCTCCAGGCGTGCTACGTCAGATTCTCGCCATCGTTGCATCATCAGTTGTTAAAAAATGAGCAATGCCACTTGCCGTAAGTATGGTAGTCGCCGCCGCCACGAGCAGAGCATGCAAAGATCGCCGCACAATCTCAAAAGTGTAAGGAAGAGTTACTCTTGTGAGCACTGCGTTCCTTTGAAAAATATATCGTGGCAAAGAAATTTCAAAGTTAATTTCAAACAAAAGGTGCTAATCGGATTACATTCACCCGATTACAAATCCAGGATCGGAAGATTTTCAGTGAAAATCAAATGATCGCTAATGGTCCGAATTTCGCCAGTCTGAAATGATGAGTTTTGCAAGGCGGAAGGACTGCTAGGCATCATACGGTGTTAGTATACACTCCCCAAAGCACAGCCAGAAGCTAACGCATTTAATCAAACACTTCCTCGAGAGAGCCTGTTGTATGCTCAAATGGGTTGACGAATGTTGGGCTGAAGCAGCCAACAATTGCCATTCATCCGATAAACCGTGGTCCTCATTGTACAATCAAAACCTTATTGAATTGCCCAATAAGTCCGCCGATTATACAGATCGCAGTCTTTGGCCGGATCGCTATTATCATGCGAATTGTGTGTGAAACCAAGTGCAAAGAAGGGTATATTTGTAAAGTTATGGTGATGAAAGGCATAGAATTTGGTCATCTTCCTCGTGAGAGACGAAAGTTATTCCGAAAGTAGAAATGTAATATTTCCGATGAGAATTTATGTTTATCAACCATCACACCCACAATTCCCCGGCGTATGCGGTGTCAAAAGCGGAGCACATAGATTCGGTGTTAATGGTGAGAGTAGCTCTTCTGTGTAAACATCAAGTTCCATCCGAGATGAACATCACAGCTTGGCTCGGACGCCTCGTGAAGAAAGAAATCACGGAGTACCTCCTCGAGTGAAACGGATACGGTGGATATGTTGGCTTTTAAGCTTTACAGCTCGCAAAGAAGTTGATCCCCCGCGAGCCGCTTCTTAAGCGTAGAAGTCCAGAATCGGGTATTTGCCGCCCAATGGCTTGTCATTACGGAGCAGTTGTACTGAATCACTTTACAAGAATCGTACTGGGAGTTACGGTACATCACCACGAAGAAATACATTACTGGCAAGTGATTTTCAAGCAAAAAGTTAGCGTGGTTGTCACATTTGCGGTTAAATATAAAGCTCGAATGGTCACAGAGGTTTCAGCTGAAAGTGGAGGGAGTCTGAATACAATGAGATTTTCTCACCTCGTAGTCGACACAATTTCTATCAGCGCTTTGCCGTAGCTGCACATCAGACTGAGCTCGCAGCCTGCATGTCACATGCCTTTCTGCTACGGAGAGAAGTCGATGAAGAAATTTATATGACCCAGCCAGATGGTTTCCAGGAACCCGAAAAGGAAGATTATGTTTGCGTATCAAGAAATCTTTGTATGGTTTAAAGCAAATGTTAGATTCGATAGCCATACGATGTAGATCAAGTATTCAAGAGTCCATATGACAGCTTGTGTTTACTACAACGCAGGTTGTTGATGGTTCCTTTATTCACTTAGTTCCGTATGTAGACGTATATGGTGATAGCCGCAGCTTGAGAAATATGTGTGATATTCAAAAAGTCAAGGCTTCATTTAGCGCTGAGTTTGAAATGAAGGATTGGGGCGCTGCAATGAAGATTGGGAATGCTGGAGATATTTAGGATAAGTCGCGTTTTTCTCTTATCTCGTAAAGCAAGCTATGTCGAAGATTCTATCCAGATTTGGCAAGTGGCTACCGCTTAAACCACCGAGATTCGAAGTTCTACAAATGCTCGCTTGTCCGTTGCATTTGCACCTCAATCATCTGGCCGAGAAAGTTTGCATGGAACGCCGCATCTTTATACTAGCCAGCAGCTTGAAGTTTGATGGCCACTCATGGTTTACTCAGACCGATCTTGTACATGTCATGTAATATTACAAGAGTTCATGGTCAATTTCGGAAAAAGAACATCGTAGGTCATGCCAAGAGGATATTTCGTTATCTCGCAGGTACCCCCATATCGGGTTCTTTGCGGTGGTAATAGTCGTGTTTACCGGATACTTCCGATTCTCGACTACGCTGAGATGTAGACGGTAGAAGATCTATGATCAAGTTATGTTTTTACTCTCGTGGCTCCGGCCAAGCGTTTGAGGTTACTGCGAATCCACGCGCATTTTGTCTACTACCGAGGCAGTATATGTATTAATTCTGCTGTGTTTCAAGTGAGGCATCTCGTCGAGAGAGGGACTAGTTAGTGATCCGGGGCCAGTACTACATCAGTGTGATATATCAGACATTGAAGCAATAATGCAATCATGATCGTTCATCATGAGTAGGACAGCCATGCCACGATTTTGCTATCATTTTCCGAGGTGAAAAAAGAGACAAGGGAAACAGCTGGTATCGTATAACCTAAAATTATATGTTTACGAAGCCGTTCCGTTATAAAATTTCTTTTCAAAGATTGCCCTGACTTCGCCGAATAATATTCGAAGCCGCAGGCTGTTCGTAGTAGCTACATTTGGTATTTTGCATATCTGTTTCATTTATCTCGAGCACATCTCGTACTCGGATACATCTGCACTTTGGGAAATTTCGCTTTTCCTCGATATCCGGCGATTCAAGTCAAGATGGAGATTTGTTAGAATTGGGCTCTTTGAACTCATTTCTTTCTCACCACATCGCCTCCAACAAGCTTTTGTTTTTTGTTCCTTCTTATGTTAGCCTATATATACGTATAGTAAGCATAGTTTATTTTCCACCAACAATGTGGGTTTGTAAGACTCTTGGCAAGATTACTCAAACTATTTCCACCAAATATCAGAATATGTTTTTTTTCCCAATATAAGGAATGCTCCCTTTCTCGGGTGGGTCACTGCGGATTAGTCCTGACCACATCAAGTTAGGGATACCACGTTAAATTTCTCCGGGTGTTATTTACATTTTCCTCAGATTTCACGAAATTCAGTTATCCTAGTTTCGCATCCGTTATAACAATCAACTCTTCAAATCTTATTCTATTACACTAGAATGAAAGTAAAATATGGGAATATAGCTAAAATATGGAAATGGTCATAATTTATGCAGAATATTTTAAGAAAGCAAGGCATTCAAATAAAAAGGAAGTACACTATTCCCCAAGCAATTACACCGCAACCTAATGCACTCTGTATCATACCTTGTAAGTTCGCAATCTCCCAAGGTCAACATTTCACCTTGAATACCCTGTAGTATTAAATTAACAAGATTTATTATCTAAGAAAAACCAATTAAGCTTCTCATCAGATTTCAGACATATCTGTTGTGGAAATCATCAAGAAAAACAGACAAGTAGCGCGGCTGAATGCTGGGCAGTTGCAGTAATAGATGATATATATAGCTGAGGCCCAAACTGCCTCTAACCGATGAATAAGGTCTGACATGAAATGGATGAGAACAAGCGATTAGACAATCATTAAGCAAAGAGGTACCATGACCTCATTGAACTTGACTACAAATAGTGCTTAATTATTCTCTATTTTATCTACTACATGCTAGTGCTTTCCTTTACTAAATACAATACTAACTCTCGATTGTCGAGTGTTTGTGATCGCTTCCGACGCTGACACGCTTTCGCATACCGATCAATCTTTGGACTCACGTGACCTGCTGCATCGTTTCAACTCCAGCTCCTTCCAACGGATCTAGAAGGCTGCGTTCTCCCCCAAACTAGACCTAAGCATTTACTATTTCCACTAGATTGACCTATATACTGAAAGTTCCAATTCCATAAACAATCTGTAATAGAGAGTATCATAATTAAGGATCCTCCTTAATACAATGGATCATAATTATCAAGTGGTGCCGCTTTGAACAATAACATATTCAAAATAACTTAAATGAGCAGATCAACATCAATGGAAAGTCGAGATATAGCGGTTAATATGAAATCATGAAAGAGTTTGAGGACGTGAAGAATATGAGGCGACACAAAGGTTTGTGAACAACTGCATGATCGGCGCCCGCAATACTTCCCATGGCGGTACTCCGCAACCTTCCTTACGAAGTCTAATAAGCCCAAAAAGAGCTGAGGATAATGGAAGAATACGATAAAAAGCACTAATGCCCACAACCGCCTCAAAAAGATAATGTAAAACAAAAATGTCATTTACAGATAGGCTAGATATTGTGCCATTACCAAAAGGTTTTGTTTTACCCCAATTTACTCAATTTGGAGGAAGCGGGGATCCTATTAAGCATTTACAAGGGTTCCTCAAAATCAGACAATCACATCAAATAATCCGCATATATGCAAAAGTGTTTTCACAAATTAAACGACAAAGCCCTAGATCGCATAGTATAACGACCTCGCCTCGGCCTCAAGGGCTGAAATCGGCCATATCAACCCGAACACCAAAGTCACCATACAACCCGGACTCAAAAAATGAAGGAAAATATAACGCGGACTGGCCTGTGATGGCATTCAAGAAGCCAACTCACAATCATTACACTTCACAATTCCTCATCAATCATTCAAATCATATACAACATGCTTCTCAACATTTCTGACACAAAAACAAGGTACACATCAAGATCGTTTGAGGATATCTCTAATTCACCCAAATCAGAATGCTCTTAAACACGCCATATGTGCCACACTCAACGTGTCCTCGCAACTATAAAATTGGGGTCCCCAACAAAGTGAAATGAAGTTCAAATGAATATTGTATACCTAACCATAATTGAAGGTCACATATATATGCACACAAAACCTATAGTCTCAAACGATTTAATAATCCGCCTCAAAATAACCAAGTATCAATTCAATAATATCGATAATCTAATCCATCAAGCCAAATCCAAATAAACAACTCTTCACACACATAGTCAATAACATCCATCATATCACATTACAACAATAACTCTACTCCGGCCCCTACACCACCCTAATAGAGGAAAACGAAGACCAATAAAATACAACTTTCCTACAATTACCTCCTGCCACCAAGTACGGGCACCGCGATCCGCACGCGAGTGATCAACTAACCGAATAGAGTCCAACAACAAATCACATCAACAATTCTCATCTCACAACTCAAATATCATAACCGATCATATAACCATACTAACATCGCACTTCGTCATCACATATCGCATATATAACTCATGTAGTAAAACTATACAACTTTACATAAAGGCCACAAATATATAGAAATGTTAGTGCCGATAGCAAATACTCACCCAGTTAACCAGTTATTAGACGCCTAATGTATTCCAAAGCTCCCAATCCTCGCGTGGACTTACCCAGAGCTTTATTGTTGTATTATTAATCATTTGCTTTATATTCTCCTTTTACTTTTAATCTCAAATAAATACCTAATAAACTAACAACTTAAATATAATTATCATAGCTCAAAATATATTTTAGGAGCTCAACCATTCTCATAAAAAATTTATGCAAAGACAACCATTTTTCCATTTAAACATATTTTTTACTCATTTTAACATTCTAAAAATCAAACAAAATGCTTAAAAACCATTTTAAAATTACCAAATTTGATATACAGAGCTCACATAAAGTTAGTCACTAACATCATCAATTTCATTTTTCAAACTACAAATTCATCTCTTTATTCAAAAAAATATGTTTTAGTAAATTAAAATCACTAAAAATAGTAAAACAAATTAAAAATCACCTAAATTTGTTAACACGCATTTATTAGAAAATTTAAGTTTCAATATTTTTAATTGTTCCAAAGTTTAGTATGTATTTTCAGATTTTATATTATATTCTAACTCCTTTTATCTTCCAATAATCTCTGTGAATAAATACAAAACGATTTCCAAATCAAAACTTGCTTTCTCATGGGGTCAACTCCAAATGTCAAAGATTATTCAAAAACCAAAATTATTAAATTTGTAATACGTTTACTATTTATTTTATATTTTTCTAAAACTAGATGTAAAAATAGTCAACAAAACACAAATCTTCATCATTTCTTCAAAAGATTAATATTCAAGTATTTAAACATCACCAAAATACTTAGATTAAATATTCAATCTAAAATCAACAAAAGTCAATATTTCATAACTTGGGAAAGGAGCAAGTTAGAACTGGTATAATGTTACCTTTAAAAGTTGTCTTGCATGTACTTATGGATACTAATAGTTGTACATTGTTTTATTTACATTTCTAAACAATTAATCCTATTAAGCTATTATCGACTAATGTTGGTCTCATAAGGAATAATTTGGTCAACATTAATAGAATGTAAGTGAGGGACATTCAACATGTCCCTACGTAACTATTCAATTATTTCATTTAACTATGTAGTTTGTGGTATCAAAGCATTTAGCAATCTTTCCTCAGAGTCCGAAATTAATTTATGCTGCAGTCTAAATGGCAGAACAGGGGAGGAAAGCTACGTGATACGGTGTCACAAACTCTAACATACCATAAATTCGAAACCACCAACTTTCTCTAATTCAGATGACTTGTATAAATGGACACGCCCCATATCAAATAATTGCAAGTTTTCATCTCTACTTTATTCTTATATATAGAGTCCCAACTTCACTAGGAAAGTGGATTAGATTTCGAGAAGAAAAGAATTAAAGGCTTTATATATATGTATATATATATATTAAAGTTTCCAATAAACATTATTTTCACCACTTAACCAAAGTAGACATTCCTCTTCCTTTCTCCAAAGGCGTGCCGTTCCCATACCATCCTAATATTTACAATAATAAATGATTTATTACATTTATATTATCACCGAAGCATATATTTACACACAATGACGACATTTATTATTATCACCGCTTACATATTTACACATAGCTCTGGATGATTACATTTACATATCAATACCGGGCGACATATTTACAATGGCTACCGGATGACATATTTCTTACATATCAATGCTATATTTATACAATGTATTTATGCCATTTATGATATCAATGGGTGACATATTTACATAAGCCGCCGATTTATACATTTAAATATCGTCGGATGACATATTTAAATCACCATCGGTACAGACTTTATTACTTCAACAATTCGAGTATACAATATTCATAGGCTAGTCGGTTGTCACCACCTGCTTAAAAGTAACATCGCCATAACAAAGATATCCATACCACCTCCGACAAATGCTCATGGCTATCGCTGTCGCTTTTAGTTTTGCGCGCGATGCACCCGCGTTGTTTAACTTAGGTATCGGAGACCTTTCCGCATACCTGCTGGGTTTTAAAAGTTGTCGCCGGGAAAACGCAGTCGGAAGTCAGCAAGCACTGCAGCCTCTCTACAAGCCGCCATTGACTCCATGCATGTGCAATCGAGGACTTTGCCACTGTGTAAATATACCACCGCTTTTTGCCTTAATACGGTCCCTTTATTGTTTGAGATCGGTTTCAGTAGTTGATAGGATGATATGGGCTTATCCAAAGCGTCCACGCTTGATAAGAGATATTTAAGCAGTCAAAGATTCCGTCCCGCGAAAGGCGCGGCGAATGGAGAATGCGTCAGCGGAGTCATTTAAACACGGTAAGTTACCGGCTCCACTCTCCCTGACAAAGGACGTTCTCTCTTGGTCTCAGTGACTTCTCTCCAGGTTCCAATATCTCCTTCTCCTCATTATTACTTCCATTTGTACTTAACAAACCCGGCTATTCCTAGTTGTACAATGAAAACATCCCAAAGTGTGAGGGAACAAAAGCTGCACAAAAATGGTGGAAAAGCTTCCCTGTGAGTTGTCCGAGAATGTTTCATTTGTCGCTGCCTTTCAAAATAATGCAACATTCTTTATAAGGAGAAGTAAGCAAAAAATAGCCATTCCGAACTCAAAGATCAACTCCTCGAGCTAAGAATAATAGTACAATGCAAGATCCATAACAAGGTAGACACACGGGACAATATGAATCGACACTAAGAGACTAAAAAACTAATACTTCAATGATATGCACTGTAGCCATGTATCGAGGCAATATAAAAGTGAATGCAAAAAGCGACGAGAAAATATGTTTGTTATGATTATCGTGAATACGAAATCTATATTGTGTGTGTCCGTTTATTTATGTAATGGATAGTATACAGCTAGGGACAGCTTGATATGTTTTTGGTCGATTGCATTAGTAAGAAAGTTGCATTTGTAAACGTTGGGATTGATTTAATTCTTTTGCTGTACGGTCACGCGTATCAAGTAGGAAGCTTAATGTTCCAAGCTGCCTCTTATTAATTATTAAGTTGCCCAAATATCAAAATTGGAGTTTTTGAAAATGATTTTGTTATGACAATTCCAAATGCTCCAAATTGTTGATAGGAGAAAATAAAGTTTTGTCCCCTTAAGAAAGGAAAGCTGCAAGAGATTTTTGAGTAAAGATTTTAAAGAGCTTAATAATACGCAGAGCTTAAATGCAATTTTTTGAAAAAAGGGGCTTTGATTTCCAAAGCGTAAGTCGTGGGACATAATGAAAGAGCTTCATCAATCACCTCTTGGTTATGTCCACAAAATACATGTTGGGTGCTTCACAATTTTCTTTGATTTTTGTAAATATTAAGTAAGGTCGCAAATCGATTATAAAGGAGCTTCCCGACAAAGTTTGATCGAGGGGAAGCCCGAGTTTCATAGTAAGCTGCATCTTTTAGGTTTAAAGCGTACGCGGCTTCTGCGCATCGAGAAATGTGCATTTAGTTTCAGTAAAATACCGTGGCCTGGCAGCAGTACCTCTTAAAGGCTGATAGCTTCAGGTCGATTGCCCATCGGAGGCGTCCCGTTCACCATTAAGTGGAATTTGATGTATTGCGGCACTTCATTGGTTTTCAGGAAGAGTTTGTTAAAAGCATCATTCCACTGCATCATCTATGAAAGTGTGTCGAGGGAGTTAAAGGACCAAAGTACACTTGCTGGTAGCCGGTAAAGAGGTTATTTATGTGATTCGAGGGGATTTATAACCAGTTTGCTCTGACCATGTGATGTTCCACTGGAAAGCGGAGTCTAGTAAATAGATTTTTTTTAAGATCATCAAACCATCATTGATACTTTCCAAAACCCAAGTTTCATCGGGTTTTGGTTGTCATACGGGACGCTATTGGGGAAATATTTGGCTTTAAGTAAGATACTTTTAGGTGTCGCTGGTCGCGATTAGTCTTTTACCTGAATTTTACACAATGAAAGGTCAAGTCGCTTAAGTTCTGATTCCTAGACCCCTTCAATTGGTAATTACAAGAAATTTCAGCTTGAGTCAATGCAGCTTCTTTTGGCTATTGGGAGCTCCAAAAGAAAATTTGCTAAAATTGTGTTTATTTTGTTGATGATATTTGTTGGGGAATTTATTCAATGACATTACGTGAAACTAGACGCCGAGGACATAAGTTTTATTAAGGTGATTTTACCAGCTTGGTTCAGGAATTTAGTTGTCCAGGAATGAATTCTAAAGTTGATTTTGACTAGAAGTGCTTGAAAAGTTATGATTTGTGGATTGTAATTTCAAGGGATACATCCAGATATTTTTTAAAAGTATCAAATTTCCTAAAAGGCAGAGCAGAGGGTTGAAGTTTTGATTTTCTTTTGACTATTTATGGAGTAGAATTTTAATTTTTTAAAAGACTATTTGTGATTTGGAAAATTTTATCTCCTGTTCTAGTTAAGTTAGACTATAATGACAACCTGTAGGGGGGGATTTGAAGTCAGTTTAAGAGGTCATTGACCGTTTTTTCGACTTTTAACAATTTACTTAATCGATTTCACCCGAAATAAATACTTTAGTAAATTGTAACACAATTAACCATATGCCAAAGTTTCCAAACTCCTCAAATGAACACAAAAATAATTAAAATCCATCTAATAATCATTATGTTAATAGACATCAAAACTCATATTGATTGGTATTTATTAGCATAAAACATAAAGTTCAATGCATAATATTGATCAATTCTAGCAAAAACTATTTAACATATCTCAATCTGTCGCATAAAGATATACTAGGTGAGTTTAAGACATTTTCGATAGCAAGTTTAATTTTACATCAAATCAAAGTACCGAATATAATAATTGTTCATTGATCAAATTAAACTATCCTAATCATGAATATTAAATTACACCAACATAAGATATTCACCTTAACTGAATAAACTTGACCATTGGGTTGAAAGCACTAGGGCCTCAACACTAAGCAGCGATCTCCCCGGCTCTATAGCTTCGAAAGCTCCATAAACAATCTTTGACCCTCAAGTCTCTAGTATGTAAAGAACAAACTTAATCTTAATGAATATCTCTTTATGGATTTAGATTACTATTTTATCCCAATCTAAATGCTCCTCATCAAGTTAATAGAATTATAATTTAAGAACATTTATAACTCTTTACATTGAGTAGATATGAAATTGAAGTTTGTTGAACTCCTTGTTGATAGATCTGAAATTGAAGCACTTTGAACTCCCCATTTGAGCACTTAATCATTATCCTTGAGTGCTCAACCTCTTCCATTTCTCATTTGAAAGTTTAGGCATAAACCAAACTTACTCTCTTTGATAATCAAATTGAAGCTCACATATTTGAGAGATTTTATGTTTAAAGATGAGAAATAAAAACTTTGGAAGATGTATTTTCTTGTTCAAAATGGATGGAAGACAAAGAAGCATGAAGATTCGGGAGATTTTATAGTGATGAAAATGGAGCCAAACGTCAAAAACTGGCTAAGTTTTTCTTAAGATCGGACTCAGGTCGGATATTCAGTGTTGGTCCCGTAATTTCAAGTCCCCGACCTCCCAACCTCCGAGAAATGAGAAAGTTCAGACTTGTTCGGGAGCAACACTTCTCCCGAAATTAGTCCCGACATCGGGTTTTCAACACACTACAAAAATAAGTTTCAAACTTGATTTTGAAATAATTCGTTCATTTCAACTCTGATTTTGACGATTCAAAATACGTTGGAAAACTCTTTTCAAATCCTTTAATAATATGGGATCAACCCCAGTTCTATAAAAACTAATATTTTCAAAACATTTTCTTTTGACAAAGTATTCTTAAAAACTTTGAAATACTTAACTTCTTTTTGTCGTCAAAATGATTTGAAAAAATGTCTTCATATGTCAGCTCAATCAAGATCAAAGAAAGAAAAGAAATTCGGATTCAAGCTCCATAACTTTTACCCATGCCGAATTTATCCAATACTGCCTCTTCCGTATAATCTTGATCTTCGTTAGCTCTTCTACTTGGTCCTTTCATGACCGGTGTAATGGATCTATCTTCTTCTTCATCTTCATTCTTCACTTCTGCCTTCTTGTATTTTGCTTATTCTTATTCTCTATCAACATACTATCTTTTGGCACATCAATCCTCGACCTTCGCCTCACGACATTTCTTCATTATCTCTCGTGCTTGCCTCGATTTTTGTACTGGTTGATGAATATCAACTTTGCACACGACAAACACCTTTCTAACACTCCATCGTAAAATAAATCACTTAAGCACAATACGTTGGGATATTAAATCAACGCTTAAGTCATTATTAAAACAAGCAGCTGCATCTGACTCAGAAATTCAACACGCAGTAAATAAGCAAGAATTAGGGTCATGGTTTCTAACGTAAAAATTTTGATTCTAGCCCGCATTATTCGGCTCGAAAAGTTCTCGCTCGCCACGGCCGATTCGGCATTACGCAAACGCTAACTCAAACGGCTGAGATTGAAGGATTTAACCGACCGAATCTGCCGGATTTAGTCTCGGTCCGGTCGCCAACTACAAAGTAAGCAAAGATAGCCCAACGTATTCATTATTTAAACTACCCCCCTTCAAACCAATTAGACATCTAACTCCAAATCGCTTCTCGCAAATTCGGACCGACTGACCTCTCGGTCAATAAAAGTCTAAAAAAAAATTGATGCGAACCTAACTTCGAACCTCGCAAATTTGAGGCTCGCGAAAAATCGTGGACCGAATCGAACTTAGTTCAATTGCCCTCGAGACCGAACTCGAACGTACTCATAAGTTCGGTCCGCTTACGTGCCTGCCAGCAATCTTAAGAATTTGGCTAAATTTTTGACAATTTTTTATCTAGTTTTAAAAAAAAAGGTAACTATCATCTACAAATAAAAAGTGTGCGTTAGTTTCTGGGCTATTCCTCGAGATCCCAACACCCTCGATTGTCAAGTAATCGGCCATATGCAATAAGATGTTACCGCTTGCTATACAAATAAAGACGCTACGATAATTCTTATCCAAATTGGGGAAAATTAATTGTTCCAAGATATTCCGTCAAAAGCTCGCTTCATGTCAACATTTATTGTCAGAAGCCTATTTTTAAATTTGGAAGTTCTCGATTTGATTAGTTAATTCTCAGCTAGTATAATATTATCTCGCGGATTGAACTTTCATGTATAAAGCCATTTCTTGTACGGGAAAAAATTAGTGGAAGAGACGAAAAGCTCAGTCTATTTACTAAATTTTTCAGTTGCTTTATAAATCACATTACGTAGACTTACGGGCCTATAATTCGACAGATTTGATTTTGAAGTTTGGGGATTAGGAACTATGAAGTGTGTTTGCTGAGGCAGTTGTATTAAAAAATGTCATTATTAAGAAAATCTAAGGTTACTTTAGTAACTTCTGGGCCTAACAAGTTCAAATGTAGATCGAAAAAATCCCGGCCCGAAACCATCGCGCTCAGTGACGGCCGGGGTGCATTTGAAAGAGGGAAATGGCATTACCTCATTAAGTCCATAAATGGCCTAATGGTGTCTTTATGTCGGTATACAACCTGAGCTTACTTTTAGTTAGGCGGTAGTAACGGTCAAGCTGCTTAAAAAAAAGTGTGCATTGTTGTGATTATGGAAATAAAAAAATTTCTACAATGATTATCGATGCCCAAGCTCGGGAGTTAGTAAACTACTATTATCATGTGCTCTAGTATATTATTGACTCGAATTTGACAGCATAGGCATGGTAGAATTTAGTGTTTATGCCCTATCGACTAACTGGGGAAAGTAACGTTGACGCCAAGAAACCTCTTGACATTTTAGAGATGTTAAGTGTAAAATCTTATATTTTCCTCAAATGATGAGTTAGAAGATATATGTGGAGCTGCATCGAGTATTGGGTGGGAAGATTTTAGAGTTTTAATTTGTCTATGGATGTTACCTATCCTAGCTTCTAATTTCAACTTTTAATTTGCGTTAACTTGTGCAATTGTTTTGTTAAAGAATTGGAATCGACGGTGTTAGTAGGATAGAAAGTGTTCCAAACTCAGGTTAGTATGTATGCGAATTCGCTAGGAAGAATGATAAAAAGAAAGCTTCTACCTGAAAGCGATTATCTTTTAAACCAAAGAGTTTAGTTGGAGATAAAAAAAAATAGCTACTATCCACCCTCACAACAGCAAAACCTCGAGTAACAATCAAGGAATGGTCAAGTTAAAATCAAAATTAGCAGCCAACCATCTAATTTTTCAAAAATCTTTATGCCATTTCTAATGCCTATCCAAGAGAAGTCATTACCAATATGTTTAAGGTCTATAAGACTAAGACAATGAAGCGAAACTAAACAAGCGTCAACACCCTTTTGGAGTACTGACATTTGGGGACAAGAAAATTTATCTCGGCCGATATAAAAATCTAATTAAAAGTCACCCAATATAATTAGAGGCGCATCAACATATGGTAATAAAAAAGATCTTTTAAATGATTCCAAGTATGTAATCTATGTTCGAAAAGTAGGATGACCATATAAGCAAGCCACAGTACCATGTTTAACAAGCAAGAGAGATTTCTAAATTGTGACGAGATTTGAAAAGTGATCAACAATAAGTAGTTTATGTGCTACATTAGAAGCTAAACCTATCCATAAACCACCACTTTTACCTAAGGAGTCCACACCATATGTAAAAGGATAAAGTAAATGAACCAAAAAAAAAAGATTCACTAAGCGTATTTAGCACACACATGCTTCCCGTAAAGAAAAATATATATACGGTTTTAAAGTTAGGTGGTGTCCTTGGGGAAGAAAGTGAACCTGCCGAGGCAGTTCTAATCCCTTGACAGTTTCAACTTATGAGTTTAGAAGTTAAATTGGAATTGTAATAAGACAATCACCAAAACTCTTTCAGGAAATTTAAGAAAAGATGAAAATAGTATATTATGAAGAGGGGGTATTAGGAAGTTTAAGAAAAGATGAAAATAGCATGTTATGAAGAGGGAGTATTGAATAATGAAGGTGAAATGGGAGAACATGGATGCACGTCTACTTCCTAACAATTTTTAGGGAGCGACTGTTTCTTGCCCCTTACTTCCTCCACCGATTAGGTACAAAATTCATTTGTATAAATTGGTTTTTCTAATATTCACCTAGAGGCATTGCTTCACGGTATTGGTTGTATCCTTATTTCTTTAGTCAAGCGGACTTGAATAATTATTTAGAAGCCAATGCATGCATGCATGTATATGTCATAATTATTCTGTATACTATACACATATCAATCATAATTATTTTGTCTAAACTTTTAGAAAAGGTTACAGATTCAAATCATGTAAGAGGATTATATCCTGTTCAATTTATAGATATAATTTACTAAAAAAAATTCATCGCTAATTAATTAAAAAAATACTAAATAATTAAGTAAATAATATTAGTTAATATATATCTTCAACGACGAAACTTTGATTTGTTCAAGAGATTATGATTTAGTAATTCGTGTAGGTTGGTTGTTTTGTAATCACTAATAGTAATATTTTATACGGAGTATACAGGATACAACTTACAATTGCGCTGCAATAAAACATAACAAGTCATTTACATTACTATTTCGATTCTTACAAAATTGACCAATTTCTGTTTCAATATAGTAATGTAAAAAATAAACTTTATTTAATTGACACATAAACATAGCTCTAATTATAATTTAAAATAAAAATATTTAACAGTCCAAATTCAAACTGGACAATCTTATAACCTGTATATTAGAATTTTGACAGGTTCACTTTTAATTTTTTGAATTCAAATAATGTTCGTGTATATATTACATAATAATGTTTGGGTAAAATCATATCAAAAAATTTATTTCAACATAATCTACTATTAACATAATTATGATCCGGATCAAAGTTGATTGAGTGTTATAATTTAGCCTTCAAAATTTATTGATTTTGATTATGAAAAACACTCGGCCAATTTTTTGTAGGAGGTGTACCATCTAACGATGCACATAAAATAGTCAAAATTTATTAAAAATGTAAAATATCAAATACTTTAAAAAAAACTCGAATAAATTATATATATTAAAAAACGTAGAAGAAAGTAAGTAGTAAAATGATTCTTCATATATTAATTCATTTTCATTGAACAAAATCAATTAGAGATTACCAATCCAATTTAATGGTACGTTATTATTTTATTAGTTGTTAGGTGCCTCAGTAAAAAGTAACAAGGGTTGGTGTAGCTATTATTTATGAAATAAAATGATGATCGATGATGAGTTTGATTTGTCAAGTACTAATTGCTATCATCATAAACTTCTATACGGTATGCCTCTCTGGCTGATTCATGTAGCTTGCCTTTTATAAAACATTTCCTCGATAATTTTAAGAGCATGCGATATTCTCACTGCAAGTAGAGAAGCATATGTGATTGAGGAGAGGATCATATAAAATGAAAGCATGTGAAAAAAAAAAAACACTCTGACTCACATATGTGATAGTTGAAGTTGAAGTTCAAGTAGTCGCGTAGCACCCGGATTATTATTAGCTGTTTTTCTCATTAATACAATGAATATAATATATGCCCCCCACCCCATCGATGGCTTTTGATCTCATAAATTTCCATCTATCTATATGTTGTTGTCATATAGAGGGTGTTTGGCTGTTTATTTTTTTACTTATGCGCAGTGCAGTTTTATGCTCGCCTTTACTCTTATAAGTCACGTAAAGCTCGTTGACTTATTCTAATATAATTTATAACGGCACTTTACACGCTTCGATGTAAGCAGTAACTTATGTTGTAGTGCGTGAAACGACTTATGCTTATTATTGGCTACTTTATGTTGTAGCGATAAAATAAATCTTCGTAAGAATTTAATATTTGAAATAATAAAATAACATCGATGATATCAATAATAAGTAGAAATCACATATTTTTTCCTCTCATATCGCTGCAGAAAATGTTTCAGAAAAAATAAAATGACTTCATTATTAAACGTGGGTATCTATGTACCATATATAATCTCTAAAGTCTTCCGCCTCTATCTATGCATATAAAGTCAGTTTTAAATTAACGTGAATTCTATTTTACCCCTCCCAACGAAAAAATGTGTTTATTTTTATTTACACAATAACTTCTTCACGACATGTGTAACCTCAACACGCATAACTATCCATAATAATAATGTTAATATGCGTAAATAATGTATGCTAATTTATTTATTTCTTATGAGTACTAGATTTATTTACGCTTTCACCTGAATCTGCATAACGATTATCGCGTAAAATCGATATTGCATTTGTTGTCGAAACTTTACCGCTTCGTCGTAATCAATAAGCTCCTTATACTAAACCTTCATCTGACTCTTCTTATTCAAACGTCAAAATACTAATACATGTTACATAATTTGAATATTTTTCACCAATTATGAAAAATTATACTATAAAAATAATGAAATAATTTTGCAATAAAAAGCATCAAGCAGATACAACTGGGCTAAGTAATTCTGCTTGTTCAACATGTAAAATAAGTTGATGTAAAATAAGTCAGTAAAAATAAGTCGATTTGTAACTTTTTTTTAAAAACAACTTATAAGTTGCAAACAACTTATAAGTTGATTGTTAAATGTTTTTAAGCAAACACTTTAAAATGTGAAATCAACTTATAGAAAAATAAGCTTAGCCAAACACCCTCATAGAATCGGTGATTATATTTACTACTCATCCCATATCTCCAGCTTAATTTTATAGTAGTGGGAGCAAGATGAAGCTTTAATCGCTCGTAAGGCGAATGTTGGGCTGAAAGAATGAAGCCATGACCGCAAAAATTACGCTGCTTCGGGATTCTCCCTAACAACACTTTCACAAGCCTCCGTCATACGATTACCTGGCTGCTTTACCCGTTCTACGCTGCTTCCTCAGGTGCGCTTTTCTTTCACGCTATTTTGAGGCTGATAAAAGATCGTGTTTAATCCTCTAACAGCTTATACTGGCCAGAAGTTTAATCCCGCAACGATACAAATGTTACTCAACGTAATTTTTCTAGTCGAAACGAGTATGCCGAAACCAATTTGAATGGGCTTGTTAACGTTCTGAAAAGCTTAGTCAACATGTAATTGTGAGATTTAATGAAGTCCAACTAAATGGGATGTGCTTCCTTATAAATGTAGTACGTACATTTTAAATTTAATTGTTGTTTTTATTTTTCGTATCAAGTTGTGGTTATTAATTAATTTTATTAATTATATAATTTGATTTATTTTTTCTTTCAAAAGATTTTTATAATATTATTTTCTTATAATTTTTACAATATAACTAAAAAATAATTAATGGTCAAATATCTACAATGAAAAATAAAATATTTTAATTTTTACACTCCATCAAGTAATAACAATATTTTACTTGTGATGTTAAATTAATTTTTTATAAATAAAAATGAAGAATAAAATTAAAAAATTGTAGTGTATGTGATTGTTATCATGAATGTAAAAATGAAAACCAAAAGAAAAAGTTGAATTAATTTGAATTTTCGATTTATGAAATAACGATTGTAGCCTTTGCAGTTTCCAAGGCAGAAAAGGGCAGCAAATTCCGTCACATCTGGATGGAAACAGGAAAAATGGTCCTAGTGTGTTAACCGATTTTTGAAATTAGCTAAAAGGGTATAGTTTTAGTTGTCATTCTACTCAAATTTTTTTTATTTTTAAAATAATCATTATTTTAAGATAATAAATTATATTTTTTATATTTTTAACGTATTTTTTACTAATTTTTATATTTAACTTATTAACCAACCAAATCTATTTAATTTTAATTAATTAACATTTTATATTTTAATATATATTTTAATTAATTTTAATTTTAGCTATTATATGCAAACGACTGTAACGTGAGGAAGCAATATTTAGGGGGTATTTAGGTGTGTTATGTTAACGCTGGTTAATTAGGTGCCTTGTTCTCTTGAAAAATGCAAAACTAGGCAAAGTTGATGCAACGCCGGCTCATCAAAACTCGAATAGGAAAAGAATCTGATTAATCTCCCTCCTCTCTCTTGGGCCTTGGCTATTTTCTCTACTTTTGAGCTGTAATTCTCTGTGTAGGAAATGCTCCAATTTGACCCTGATTTTCCCTTGAAGAGCAATCTGTGTAACCGTATTTGAAACATATGCCTGAAACGGAGATGGCCATGGAGCCGAGTAGTAGAATCCCAGAGTCCGTGATGAGTATTCCAGCAGCCATATGTCGGAGCAAATCTCAAGCCAACACCAGTCGGCGTGTGACCCCTACCCCCACCTCCGAGGTGATCGAGAAGCATTTGCCAAACGGGGATCTGTACATAGGGACTTTCTCAGGAACGGCTCCTCACGGATCTGGTAAGTACCTCTGGAGAGACGGATGTATGTACGAGGGAGACTGGAAGCGTGGTAAGGCTTCCGGAGTGGGTAAATTCTCATGGCCGTCCGGTGCTTCTTTCCAAGGCCATTTCAAATCTGGAAGGATGGAAGGCCAAGGCACTTTCATCGGCTCCGATGGCGATCTCTACAAAGGCTCCTGGTTAGCCGACAGGAAGCACGGCTACGGGGTCAAGCACTACACCAACGGAGACTACTATCAAGGTAATTGGAAGAGGAATCTTCAGGACGGCCAAGGGAGGTATGTCTGGAACAACGGGAATGAGTACAAAGGTGAATGGAAGAATGGGGTTATTCACGGCCGGGGTATTTTGCTCTGGTCTAACGGCAATCGCTATGACGGCAATTGGGAAAATGGTGCCCCCAAAGGACACGGTGTTTTTACCTGGCCCGATGGGAGTTGCTACATTGGCAGCTGGGCCAAAGACTCCTCCAGAAATGCTACTCATAATCAGATTTTAAACGGCACTTTTTATCCACCACACAACACTCTTAAGACCAGTGTTGCCGAATTGTTTAGTACTAAATTGTCTGCTCCCCTTCTGCTAGTTGAGGAGAATAATGACTGTGGAGTGGTGGCTGGGAAGAAGCGGTCCTCCTTGGATGGAGGGAGGGGGAGCACCACCGAGCGGAGTTTCCCCAGGATATGCATTTGGGAATCTGACGGGGAGGCTGGGGATATTACTTGCGATATCGTTGATACTGTCGAGGCATCAATGATTTATAAGGATGGTTTGGGTGTGGATCGGGATGTCCTCAGGCAGTTCAGGAGAAATCCTTGTTTCAGCGGAGAAGCCAAGAAACCCGGTCTCACAATATCCAAAGGGCATAAGAATTATGATTTGATGCTCAATTTGCAGTTGGGTATTAGGTAATAATGTTATTCACTTATATTACAAGCATCACTCTCTTTACTCATTGTTCATCGTAAATTATCTTATACACTTAAACATTCCTTCTGTATAGGTATTCTATTGGAAAGCATGGCTCTGTTACTCGGGAACTTAAGCAGACAGATTTTGATCCCAATGAGAAGTTCTGGACAAGGTTTCCTACGGAAGGATCAAAGCTTACGCCACCTCATCAATCAGTCGAGTTCAGATGGAAAGACTATTGTCCAATGGTTTTTAGGTATAGCTTGATGCAAACGTCGGTCAATTTTTAGCAACTTTCATGATACCATTGCGTTCTCAAAATATGTGTTGCTATGATATGTTCACCTCTTGACTTTGAAGTGTGAAATGAGACGATGGATTTGTATAGCTAGTATATTTCATTCTATCTGAATCAAATATTCCAACGGTGATTGATTATTTGGAGTGTCTAGGTGTTTGAGGGAGCTATTCCAAGTGGATCCAGCCGATTATATGCTGGCTATTTGTGGAAATGATGCTCTTAGAGAACTTTCATCTCCTGGAAAGAGTGGAAGCTTTTTTTACCTGACCCAGGATGATAGGTTTATGATCAAAACAGTGAAGAAATCAGAGGCCAAGGTTAGTAACTTACCTCTTTGACTTCTCTTTCTTACGGATGACACTGAAATCAGACTTTACACTCTATTTCCGGACACATTTACTTAATTTTCTGGTGCATTCACATTCTTAACAGTTCAGTTAATGGCTTTCCAGGTCCTCATTAAAATGCTTCCAAGTTATTATAAGCACGTTTGTCGTTATGAGAATTCTCTCGTCACAAAATTCTATGGTGTTCACTGTGTCAAACCAGTTGGTGGTGTGAAGGTGAGCAATCCATGTTTGCACATTATAACATGGTTTGGTGTTTTTTTTTAAATCTAATTTTATTAATATGTTTTGTGATCAGACTCGTTTTATTGTTATGGGCAATCTGTTTTGCTCGGAGTACCGAATCCATAGAAGATTTGACCTTAAAGGGTCATCTCATGGCCGCACAACAGATAAACCTGAGGGTGAGATTGATGAAACCACCACCCTCAAAGACCTGGATCTAAATTATGTTTTTCGTATCCAGCGAAATTGGTATCTGGAATTAATCAAGTCAGTGAAAGTTTCCTTTTCAATGTTCAGTATATTATATCTCACTTTGTATATGCTTAAGTTTCTTACAGCGATACATCTATCTGCAGGCAAATTGATCGGGACTGTGAGTTCTTGGAGTCCGAGAGAATTATGGACTACAGTTTGTTAGTTGGCCTTCATTTCCGTGATGAGCATACTGGTGACAAGATAGGGTTATCACCATTTCTATTGCGCACTGGTAATCCATCTTAAATCATGTTTCCTGTTGATAAAATAGTATTTGACATGAATTGTTGAGTGGGCTTTTCTGCATTCAGGTAATAAGGATTCCTTTCAAACTGAAAAGTTTATGCGTGGTTGTCGATTCCTTGAAGCAGAATTACAAGACATGGATCGGGTTTTGGCTGGGCGGTATGTTTAATTATAAGTCTGCAATGTTTTATTTTTTTTACTTGTGATCTAGAAATATGGAAGTCCATCAGTGATTCAAACTAATCTGACCAATCTTGTAAGTTTTTAAATGATGTGGAAGAAGCATTTTGAATGCTCTCTGGAATAATCCTGCTTCAATTGTTATTGATTATGGCAGTTGAGCAATGGGGTCATCAATAATCCTGCTTCAATTGCTATTGATTATGGTAGTTGAATAATTGAGAAATTTGAGAAAACATTTTTTGAGGCAGTGTAGTGGACGCCAATTTATTTGTGGGACATTTGGAACATGGTTGTGTTTATCTGCTTTCTTGGATTAAATAACTTTCTTGTTTGGTTATCTGTCCATCTTCAAGTTAAAGAGGTATTCACATATGTTTGAAACGTTCTTTCCAAGATTTCCTATATGTAGCATTGCAACTGCATTTCAATATATAGAATTTAGCCTATCTAACTGGCTTCCTAAGCATAAAAATCGTCTTTTCTGTTAAATAAATTTGAACGATGCTACAACTCTTAATGATTATGTAGTGACTTGGTTTTTTGTAATTGGTTAATGCCTAGTGCTCCATTTTATCCCTTATTTTGTTTAAGGTTTTTGAAAGTGAACTATTTATTTAATTCAGGAAACCTCGTATTAGACTGGGTGCCAACATGCCTGCCAGAGCAGAGAGAGTTGCTCGGAGAAGTGATTTTGATCAATATGCTCCTGGAATGTTTGGAAATCTGCCTCCTCCTCGTAGTAGTAGTGAAGTCTATGAAGTGGTTCTCTACTTTGGAGTCATTGACATTTTACAAGATTACGACATCAGCAAGAAATTAGAACATGCATATAAATCCTTGCAAGCAGACCCAACTTCTATCTCAGCCGTTGATCCAAAGTTATACTCAAAGAGGTTTCGAGATTTCATTGGGAGAATTTTTGTTGAAGACAGGTGACAAATGAAAACTGTGAACCTGATATAGCCTGATTGATGTTCGAAATGTCATTTAGCGAGAGCTAATTTTCAATACCAGTTCCTACTGGAGGAGAAACAAGCTGTAAGGTAACACCGATATAGCCTGATTGATTTGATCAGCTTATCGGATCATGCGGTTTGACGGTGACTAAATTTTTTGAGTATTGGCCACTGAATAGAGATGGGGGGCAAGTATATATACACATTTGATGGATCAAGGAGGTATCATGACCTCCCTTTTTTGTTCCTTTTGGAATTCGTGGTTTCCGAGGAATGCGAAGATATGAAAGATAGGTATATAGGGAACGGTGGAAGTGTTTCCCGAAGATAAGATTCAAAAATTGGGATGGGAAATTTGAATAAGATATTTGTACAGTTTACAGGAATGTTTGGATGAATAGTACTTATTTATAAATTATTTTTTCCATTAGAGTTATCTTTCATTTCTGGTACCACATGTATTTCTTGATGTACATAAGGAGAGGTCCTCTCTAATTAGAGAGATGATGTAGTCTCCTTTGCTTTTAGTTGGGAGTTGGGGAAGAGGATTTCTGTTATTATATTTAACTAAAGCACATTAAAAGTAGAGAAAGCTAGAGCAAGATGCCCTGGTATTGTTGTTGTTGCCCTCTGCCTCTTTTGCTTTACTGTGTATGATTGTTTTATCTTTTATGCAAATGACATTAAATTGCATACTTCTTTTGAAGTGAAGGTCCCAAAGAACCACTGCTAAAGCAAATGTAGAAAATGTTCAACTTTGACTCTGGTCCCCCCACCCATAAATGACCAATATGCTCAACATTTCTGTTGGTGTTCTTTGGCAGTTTGGAGGTCAGGGTAGTAAATAAACGTTGTGATTTGTGGGGATTCCACACCTACCCTCAATGCAATGATATATGGGTGGTCACTGGTCAAACAACCTAGAGTAATTGCTTTATGCAGTGTTGTATATTCATCACATCCTTTTCTGTCTCTCTCATCTCTCAGATCATATCTCACTCTTGCCATTTTGTCTATTGGGGTGAAATATGTTCCTATAGTTTTCTGTTGCATCTATATTAATCTCACAAACCCTCTTTCAAAACCTTCGAATTGGTTAATTATAAAATTTCAAACTTGATTGAATTTGGGTCAACCCCAAACTTACGCTCTACTTTTTCATTCTTTAATACTGTATTAAATTTACCCCATGATGGGACTTTTCCTAAACTCAAAAGAATAGTTTAACGAATTGGGTTTACATCTGCTTACTTTTGAAATTTGTTTTAGGAAATTCTGATTGTTGGCCTTTAATAATCGTGCCTTGGTGTGGTTTAATTTTAATAATCATCATATCAACGCCATTTTATTAATTGATAATCACTAATTAATTAACTTTGTTCAGTTTTTGGTTGCATAGGATTAAAATCATTATTATATGTTATTAAAAAATCATTATCATTTGGTTGTCTGAAACTTCGAGGGACGACAAATTGAATCATCCTCCAGACCTCCACCACCACTAACAGTGCTTCTTGTTGTCAACGTACTACTCACCAATTATATTCATTATCTATATATTACTCCATCCAGATAGATAGAGAAGTAGCATGTTATTGCATTTGCATTTGTATTTTTCCTTACTTTTTTTTTCATTTTTATTCCTTTTCCTTGAGTCCTTGGTTAGGGTTGTGGGGGCTGTCAGCTACTGTTGGCATATACCTATAGAAAACTACAACTTACTAAATTTAATAATGGAGAACAATTCCCACAATTATTTGAACTCCTAAGACTTACATAACTTTTTTACAATACATAGCGCTTACGCTATTATAATTATTTTAAGCATTATATAAAAATTAACGTTATTGTGGTTTTAGACAAAAGCAGCTTTAAAAGCTAATTAAGATAACGCTCATTTGGCGCTATCTAATTCCATACTTTAAATTTTAAAAAAAATTAAAATAAGACAATTAAATTTCATATTTGTAATTTCTCAATTCTTTCCATTAGCTAAAATACACATTAAATAAAAATACACCAATAATAATATAAAAAAATACACCAAGAATTTTACAAAAAAAACTACATCAGTTTAAATCTAAAAAAATTACATTACTAACATAATAATTAAAAAAGTACAATTATGAAAGATTATCTACTTCATCTCTTGTCATCAACATAAAAAGTTATGAATCTAAATCTTCATATTTGCCCTACACATAACTTAGTAAAAAAAAAAAGCACAGAATATTGCCAGATCTCGGACCATAGCAAAGGTTATGAATCTAATCCTTCATACTTGTGGTAAATAACTTATGTTTATTGTCTTGAGCCTGAGAGTACAAAAGCAAGCTTTAAACAAATATATGTATCATTACTTACAACTCAGACCATGTAAAAAAAGCACCATCTAACATCTTTTTCGAAATACAAAAAGCTGATTACTAATAGTTTTTTTAACAGATCTCAAGTGGTTGAATATAGAACAAAAAGTAACTCATAAAACAAAGAATACAATGCTGATTGCAATATGAAGAAGTATGGAAGCCAATAAACTAATAAGTAGTTTTTCCTGGATTAAGTAATACTGAAAACAAATTAGACAACTCATGGTGCACAGAGTTTATACTAGAGGGAACAAATGGGCAACTCATGGAAAATTTATATTAGAGGGATCGCGATCACCTAACTCCCTTTTGAAAAAAAAGTTATCACCTGTTGGAACAACTCTGTGATTAGGAGAGTATGACTTAGCATTTTCCGGGTCTTCATAATCCTCACAATTGCAGCATCAACCTGCATGGGTAATGAAACATGTATAATTAGGCTACGTGGATGTACTGTATATGAATTTGTCAATGACTGATGAACTGAAGGATACCTGGTACTGGCGATCCTGAAATACTCGTTCAGTCGTGCTTGTATTTTCTTCAACAGTTTCCTTCATCTGAATGGCGTTAACCTGAAACAAAATAATTAGTTAGCTTGAAGCCGCCAAGAGTAAATAGATCTCCAAATGGAGTCTCATATACACATCCCTCAATTGCAATCACATTACTCGATCACATGGACTACATACCTTGATACGGTAAAGAGGATTAGTAAACTGATCATTGAATTCAAAGGAATCATCATCCTCCACATCTCTTCCTTTGGGTATCTTTTGAAGAACTCGATACGTTAATTTCATGGTTCCCTCTTCAATAGACTAAAAGTTAGAAATAATTAATGGCCAAGGGGCATTGCTCAGTGATTATCCACCTTTTAAGAAGTCGGACTTTACCACATGCTAGGGACTGCAGGGTCCTCTTCAGCTCTCTATCCTCAATTCCTGTAGCTTCTTTAATATCTTGAAAACTAAGCGTTTCAGCATCATCAAAGCCACAGCCTGAACAAACAGAATAATATACTGTTGAAAATTACCCTTTCTGAAAGTGTAAATCAATCAGCTTGCCACAAGTCCTGTAACAAATTTTTTGTCTGATCCAAATATGGTTTATGAAGAACATGCAGAACACATGAAACATAGATCTACAAACCCCATAAGCATATTGAAAAAACCATACCACAAACCCAAACCCCAAATGAAATAGGAAATGAAAAAAAAACAGTAAACAATGAATTGAAAAAGATAAAGAAATGAACATAAATACATTTTAGGAACAAAATTAAGAGAGATTGATTTAAGTAACAAAACTAAAATAGAATTGCAGAAAAATACCTAGAGATGGAGGAAGAGGAGGTGGCGCTGCATTGCTTCGTCGGAGGTGGGGTAGCGATTTCTGTAGAGGGGAGCTGTGGGGGGGGGGGTGTACAGAAGGAGTTGGGATTGCTTCTTGTTATTTGTGAGATCTAGAGTTAATGGACATTTTTATTTTGAGTGGATTACCATAAGGATTCATGGGTGCTGGTGTATTTTTTAGCCCATCTTGCATTTCGTTGAGTGTTATCTTGGGAATTTTATATAAGTGTTATTAGAGTAATTGTATTTTTTAGATTCTTTTATATAATGTTTACTCAGTAGTCGCTGGAAATAGAGTGTTATAGTAATGTAAAATGTTATAAGGCTTGTAAAAACCGCTATTTAAGTTATTTTTCTTTCATTTTACATATTTTAATATTTTTAAGTAATCTTGACAATGTTAGACTTCATATAATATTTTTTAAAGCATTATTAAAGAGTAGTGCTATTGCTCTTCAAATCTATAAGTAGTGATTGCATCCTATAATAATTAATGCCATGTGAAGTACATATTTTAGGTCGGACAATCAAAACAATATATATTTTGATAGATTTCACACTTAAAAACTAATGTTCCCCTACATTTTCTATGAGATGTTTTTCATTTTTTAAAAGAATTTATATTGTACGGAGTACCAAATTCTCGTTTGATTATATTGGAGAATGTCTTTTCAAATTCTCATTGACTAATAATAAATTTGAAGATTTTAGTGAGGTGATAAAGATTGTTGATAAGACTTAAGAGATAAATTTAAATTTTCTTTAAATATATGGAGTGAGCACAAGTAACAATTTGTATAATTTTGAGAATTGAGTGAAATTTGAGATTTTAATTGGGGTGATAAGATTGTCGATGTTCGATCAATTATGGAGTACGATAGTTATTGTAGGTGTAGGTTTAATAAACAATCTTGTTTAATATTAAACTAAAAAATATAATATGTATAATTGATGGTCATAATAAATTCTTTTATATGATAATAAGTACGTAGATATTATTGATGTTCATCATAATAAGATGCACATCGTCATTAAAAATTCGTTATGCGTATTATTTTTCAGCAAAATCGCATGCACATATACATGAATGCACGCATGGTCATCAATGATTAGGCGCTCCAGATCGATAATAAGTCGTCATTGAATTGTTTTGTAAAGTTTTGTATGTATTTCGTATTTTGTATAAAATTAAAGCCCATTTCTATTGGCAAAACCAAATTAATAAATTCCTCTTATATTTTATTTTAGTAAGAGGACGAGGATTTGTGTAATTATATTAGATGATCGATGGAGACGTAAAAGACAGCATATATATGAATATATATGATGATGATGGAATATCAACCCTGTGACCATAACACAGATTCATACTCAAATGAGCTGAGGTTGTTCAATGATGATAATAATAATGAGCTGTTCCTATCAATTAATTACTAATGATTTGGGACCAATTAGAAGGTAATCATTGTATACATGTAGGGAAAAGGATACAAAATATCATATATTCTGTGGAAATTGTTAAGATTGAGCTAAAAATGAGAAAATATCATTAAAGCTTGGTGAAGTTTCGGTTGATGAAGAGAGGAGCTCTCATGGAGAGAGAGAGAGAGATTTCAACTGTTTGTAAGAAAGCTATTTACACAATGGTTTATATATTAATAGCGCATTTTGATTACCAGCGTTCGATAAATGCTTACTCTTTCACTTCAAAAGCACAATAATTAAATGATAAATTCAAATTTTATCTTCTGATGGTTTTGTTTAATAAAATTATTAGCCTCTTACTTGGCTTTTTATATCATATTATTATTTACTTATATTCTTTATTTTTATCATTAAAAAATAATAAAAATTATCGTTTATAGTTAAATAAAAATTATAAAAACTTAAATAATTTGTTTTTTGATATTTTTATAAACAAAATATATTTTAATGTTTAGTTTAATATTTTAAATCTACATGTCTTGAGTAATTAACTTTTGTCTTGAAAATAAATAAAACTTGAAATAACAAATGAGCACATGAGTATTGTATCTCTTGGAGAGGCAAATATATTTTTATAATCAATTGCATTTTCTCGATAATTTATAGAAAATGCAATTGATTATAAAAGTGGTGGGAGTAAGTGTGTTGAATTTTATTAAACAAAACCATTGTAGAGTGTAAAATTTGAATGATTGTTGGTATTAGGTGGAAGAAAGAAGATGATGTGAGTGTTGGGAATTGAAAAATAGGATGTTGAATATGTAAGCCATTGTAAGACCACCCCCTGATAGGTGTGTTGAAAAAAATTATTATTAAACATGTTGAAAAATTTTTTTTTTTGCTTGTAGTGTAATGGGGGTTGTTGAATAATTTAAAAAAGTGATGTGGATTAAATTGGGGGGAATAAAATTAATTTGTTCAGATCTTTCGGTGGAAGCTTGGCCTTGGCAGGACACGTGTGGCGCCGCGGCGTGTCAGCAGCGAGGGGCAGGCGCGTGGATCGCTGGCGGAGGTGAGGAGAGAGATAATGTGCGCGCCACGTGTCGCGTTTTTGATTGGTGGTTTGATTTTCGTTTTTCTTAAATACCGATTATTCGGATCAATTATTTGATATCAAATTAAAATTTTTTAAGAAATTTTTTTACCAAAATTCATCATTTTTTTAATAAATAGGGGCCATTTCCGTTAAAGATTTGGGCGTCAAAAATCACCTTTTTTTGACACATGTAAGCGAGAAGTTTGGAATGTTCATTGATTAAATATTTTTAGAGTCTTATTATGTATGTAATAGTGCGATTGTGGTATTGGATCGATTACATTATGCATTATTGAAAGTTGTTATATTTCAAATTAATTGTACCGCGTGATTGCTTATTATCTTGCATTCAGGCTGTTCTATTTGTTTTGTTTCAATTCTTGTGTTTTAACATTTTATAAAAATTAAATTAAAATATGAATTAAATTATTTCAATATTTATATAATTTTTGTTTTTAAAAATCCAAAATAATTTATTTACGTGTTAATTATTCTTATTTAATTATAAATGATAATTTTATAATTATTTAATCATAAAAATATAAAATATAAGTAAGAAATAAGAATATTAAGATAAAAGTGGTGGGGTAGGGTGTTGAATTTTGATAGAAACAACCACCATTGTAGTGTGTAAAATTTGAGTGGGTGTTGAATTATTATGTGGAAGAGAGAGAAGATGATGTGGAGTGTTGGAAATTGAAAAAGAGGGTGTTGAATAAATTAGCAGGTGGCAGATGGGCCAAATAGTCTAACTGTTGCTAAATGTAAAGTACATGCTAAAGTCGACATTCCAGCAGCTTAATCTAACTAACAATTAGTTACCTGACGACAAAATGATTTCAAATAAAAACTTTCATTTCATTTTGAATAAATCCTTCGCCCCACCTTTCAGATGGACGAAGTGGAATGAAGTTCATCTTGGACAATAGAATGTTGAAAGCGACCACCAGCGGAAATCTTAGTTAGGACATCTGCGAGGCTCTCGCTTTGAGGGCACGAAAGAAGGAAACACAAAGCACCACCTTTGAAGTAATCTCGTATGAGATTCTTAATCGAGTTCAATGGATTGTTAGTCGCGCCGCCAAAGGAATGGGCAATGGAATAGACAAGTGCAGATTTTCAAGGATTTAAGATAGCCACTTGAGCTTCATGAAATAGCCGCAGTAACACTACGATTGTTGACTTCGGTGAGGATGCGGTTCACCGGTGTTCTCTTGCTTCGACTTCCGAGGATACAAAGGGAGGTTCTAAAAACACAATAATAGCCTGGCGACTTCTCTTGTAATGGGATACTTTGTCCAATCGGCGCATCCTGATATGCTTGAAGTGAGGTGTTATCATTGTTGAGTAGAAAAGACCATGATGTGGAGTGCCTTTGATGTATTTAACTATGTGTAAAGGCAACGTTAGCAGTAATGACAGTGAGGGCTTGCGTAAATTCTGGCGAATGGTGCGAATAAGTGATATGCGGCCTTGTAAAGTTAAGATAATATGAGAAGCTTACCAACGGCTTTACGTATGGCGGCTTTCCCACGATAGAGGTGGGATTCTTAGAAGTCAATCCCCGAACTCAATGGAGAATGGCTTGATTTGTGGCATTCTCAGTGTAGATCAACCCTGATACCCGTATACTTGTCTTTGAGAGTTAAATGAATGCTAGAAACGATCTATCAATTTCAAGATCCTAAAATTTTGCGTGCCAGATCTTTGATAGCGAATTTATCATGTAAAAAGCTAGCGGCGACCATATGACCCTACGAGATTACTGTAAGAAGGATGTCATCCACATAAACCACTAAAAATCACTCAGCCTTTCATCATGTGTGTACACCTGAAAAAAAGCCGGTCATGACTTGATTGAACAAACCCATAACCCCGTCGATTTGTAAGCTCTTTTTTACGTTGTCTTGAGGCTTGATTAAGGGCCATTTATTGATTTTGTGTTAACTTCTGGACACCATACTTTACCTCCCTACATGATATCCGTCGGTTATCTCGTAGATCTCTTAAGCCAGTAAAACCATTGAAAAAACATTATTTACCCATCCATTTTGGAAGAGAGGCCGAGGGACTGCGACTACTAATGCCAATAAAACTCTAGGCTGTGAAGCCGGGTTTGGAAACTAGAGAGAAAATGCAATAAAGCCAATCCAATTACTTCGGTTTGACTCACAGTCTTTGCCTACCCGATGCTTGCGCTGTACTTATACATGTGCCGTCGAGGCATTTGGTCACGAAAGCCCGCTTGACCCGATTGGTTTGACCCACGGAGGCGGGTTAACGGCCTCCCGAGAGTCTTATTTTGTTCCAAGGCTTGAATCTCTTGATTCATATCTGTGATCCATTGATCTGAATTCTAAGCTTGCTTAAATGAATAAGGTTCATGTTCTTGAGACAAGTTAGCAAGATATTGCACATGTACAGTTGAATATTCATGAATTGTATGAGAAGAACATGCCTTATTAACTATGTAATCTTGCATCCAAGAAGGGTGGTTTGTACGTTTCTGGTAGAGAGATGCCTAGCTTCTTAGCGAGAGTGTGTGATTGAACCAGATCTAGAATGTGCATAAAAGGATCAAGGTGTCTTTATATATCTGTTGTGTCTGTGAATCTAAAAGTCCCTTCTTGATGATATCATGATCAGCGTAGATACAAGGTAAAGAATCTCTTGTTTGATCAATATGACATTGATCTGTGGGTACTAAAACAGATTTGGATGTAACATTGTAATATGGAAATAGATTTTCATGAAAAATAACATCTCTAGAGATGATAACAGCTTTAATTCTTATATTATACAACCTATAAGCCTTTTGGCCTGGAGGATAACCTAAGAAAATGCAAGGAAAAGCTCTTAAATCAAACTTGTTTTTGTGTGGAGCATTGTTAGTGGCATAACAAAGACATCCAAAAACTTTTAACATGCTAAGATCAGGAGGTTTATTTGATAAAAGTTGATAGGGAGTTTTCCAATCAATAACAGGTGAAGGCAAACTGTTTATAAGAAATGTTGCAGTTAAAATTGAATCTCCCTAAAAAAACTTTGACAAATTTGATTGAAATAAGGGCCCTTGCTATTTGCAAAATATGCTTGTGTTTCCTCTCAACAATGTCATTTTGTTGAGGAGTATAGACACAAGAATTATGATGCATAATACCTTTACTAGATAAGAATTCATTGAACTCAATGTTTGTAAATTCACTACCATTATCTGTTCTTACAGTTTTGATAATTCTCTGATATTGTGTATGCACCATTAAGAAAAATTGTTTGATGATGGATAAAACCTGAGTTTTATGTGCAACAAAAAAAAGTCCAAGTGGCCCTACTGTAATCTTCAATAATAGTTAAGAAAAATCTTGCTCCTGTTCTAGTAGCAATCTTATAAGGCCCCCACAAATCAATATGTATTAGCTCAAAAGATTCTTCGGTACAAGAGGTGCTCAATGAAAAAGATAACCTGTGTTGCTTTGCTAGAGGACATACATGACAATGTAAAGCAGAGATATCACTCAATGAATTAAAATCTGTAATGTGTTTGAGAACAGACTGAGATACATGTCCAAGAATTTAATACCATAGTTGTACATCATTCAAGACAGTTTTATTTGCGGAATTGAAAGAAACATGGCTATTTACACAAGTTCTAAGAGAAAGAACAGAATTAGAAATTATTTACAATGCTTTGGAAAAGAAGGAGCTTAAGTCAATGATGTAGAGCCCATTTGCTTCCTTCCCTACTCCAACCATTTTATAGGATCTAGAATCCTGAAACACTCAATGTGTAAAAGAGAAATTAACAATGACTCCACATTATTTGGAAAGTTTGCTGACTGATAACAAATTGAATTTGAATGTATGAAGATGCAAGCGATCCAGCGAGTGATTGTAGAATTAATCCTAATAATTACTGCATTCCCTAACATAGCGGATAGATGAATAGAGGCGGATAAAGCTGAATAGGTTGTTTAACGAGGTTGTATGGTCGAAGGAGAATATAGAACTACACATGTGAGTAGTTGTACTACTATCTACAATTCATGAACCAAACTCATTCAAACTAGTAGAGAAAACAGATTCAACTGATACACTACCTGCAAAATCCTGATAATGTGCAATGTTCAGTGTGATATTGCTCTTCATGACACCGATTCCCGTCTATGACATTCCAACCTACGTCATGCTTATCATCCAGACCATCATCCCAAGGTATTTCAAAATTGCTATTAGGCGATGCATCATATTCTTAGCCATAGCTCTAGGTTTAGAATCCTCTTGTACCGGGCCGCCTCAAGAAATCACTAATTTGAAACAACGGTTTAAGATGGTCTTCTTTATAATGATCACACACTTGATGTGATTTGCTCAAATTCTTCATGGCTTTCCTAAAATTTTTGCTTCAACTGATACGATGTTGTCTTTACTTGATATGCAAGCTAAATTTTCAAACACCTCATTTCCAGATATGTTAACACCTCTTTGTTGCTCCACTGTAGTCATCATGTTAAAAGCCTTAGCAACAGTTGGAAGAGGATCCATTACTAAAATTTGACTTCTAATTACATCATTTTCGTGAATTTAAGCCCCGTCGAAATTGCATCATCCTCTCTTCGTTCACATGCATTAAGCCTGTCGAGAAATTGCATCCACGGGCTTCAAACAAAAAAATCACTCCCGTAAGCATTTCGGGTTGTTATTATGCAACTTGAATACGTACTTGCTTAGCGTTGTATTCTTCCCTAAGCTTTCGTACAATTTATGGCCCATTCTGACCACCATGCTTTCATTTATATCCTCACGACTTTTTTAGCATCTCCTAGCAAATATGTAGCTTCAACTAATTTGGTGTCAAAGCATTCAATATCCATGAAACGAGTAGAATTCACCTTTCTCCATTTCTTAAGCGTGGCATCCACGCTTTCTCCGTTTCGCCGTTAATGAAATAGAACTTATCTCGAGCTTGAGCTATGATCATTGTTATGCTCAAGGCGTGTAATTGAGTTTATTCAATGGATGCATGACTAACACTAAGCTTGAATGATCAACTACTATATGTAAGTATAAAGGATTATCATGTTTGATTTAAGTATTTTCTTCATTTTGGTTTGATTTTGAGGTTGATTTTGATTGTTTGGATTATTGTTTGACATTTTGTGTTATTCAAGCGAGATTTTGACTCCTACAGCTTTGATACCATCGAGGAAATTGTTAAGATTAAGCTAAAAAATGAGAAAATACCATTAAAATGGTGAAGCTTGATTTGATGAATAGAGAGAGGAGAGAGACTCTCATGGAGAGAATATGATTTCAACTGTTTGTAAGAGAAAATATGAATTGATTTAAATGATTTGTTTACAACTCAGCCTTTATATACATATAGATTCCAATTCATCTTCTAACTAATTGCTTAAGTGTAAAGTACATGCCTGAGTCAGCATTCCACTAACTAATTTAACTAACAATTAGTTACATAACATTTCAAATGAATTTCAAATAAAACTTCCACATTTCATTTCGAATAAATCCTTCATATTCCTTATAAGTAAAAATGTGGTATACATTTTATTACAGCATTCTATATGCGATATTATTACATGATATAAGTATGAATTAGCAACAAAAGCGAAGATTGACATCCAATAAATAGTCAAATGTCTTAGAATGAAAATCATGACGATTGGATGTCAAATTGTGTTTTACTACTAACGCGTCGAACATCTGTGATACTTGTCCAGGCACCCCGACAAACGGCCACATGAGGTGTTATTAGGAAGTATTGAAATTATTTTCTGCTTACGTATCGTTTTATCTTTTCATCATAAAATATTTTTTTTAGAGATTTCAAAAAATTCATAATATTTTAATACGATTAATGAAAGAGGTGTCAATTTCCAAATGATCTAAGCCTGTCTTTGTTATAGATGCGAAAAATAAAAAATAATGATATATTTTTTCTATTTTTATTTTGCTTAATTATTGTACAAAAATCGATTTAAAAAAAAGAGGAAAAAAATAAGGTCAACCAACGGCGCTGCAAGTGGAGAAATTGGTTGTGACCGACCTTTTTATTTCTTGCTTTCTTGAATTTGGAGATTAATGAAATAAGTGTAGGATCGTCTTTTGATTCGGGCCCGCTGAAATATTAAATTTGATATCGATTTAGTGTAAAATGATGCTTTTGACACCTATTTAATTACTTGCGCTACACATGGTTTAAGTGACTTGCATACACTTATTAACTTTTTTATTTGAACCTTGACATTAAGGCCTTCATGGCCGGCGGATGTCAAAGTGACTGCTTATACTTGGCATAAATACGCCTTTTCTACAAAGCGGCCCAGCGGTGTCGTCGAGTGTCCATTACTTTTCTCACTTGTCGCTCGGCGTATAACGTATTTTTCATTTATCTTTATTTATTTCATATATATAATTATTAAATTTAACTTAATACAATAAATAATATTAATTTTTTTTTAAAATATATTTTAATAATTTTAATATTTTAATTATTTTAAAATATTTTAATAAGAACTTTAAATAAAATAAATAAAGAAAAAATGAAATATTTTTTAAAATATTTTAATAGAACTTTAAATGAAATATTTTAAAAATACATATTATTTTAAATGAAATGAAATAATTTTAATTAAAATATTTTGTAAGAACTTTAAATGAAGTCTAGCATTACCATGTTTCATGTTCATATTTGTTTTGAATTTCGAAATTTCATAATATTTTAATACAATAAATAATATTATAATTTTTTTAAAAATAACACACAATTTTTTTTTAATAATCGTAATAGCAACATCTACATAAAATGAAAGTTTCTTGAAAACCCGGAAGAAAAAGTGATTAAAAGAAGAATAAAAATGTGTAAAAAACTTGATTGTTTTTTTTTGTGTCACGAAATGACCTGAAGCCAAAATTTGTTATAGAGGCTGAAAATAAAAAATAGTGGTGTAATTTTTTTTGCTTAATTATTGTGCAAAAAATAATTTAAAAATGAGAAACAAAAAAAAGCTGTGACCCCGGCCTTGGCCGATGTCAGCCATTGCGGCCTAGCTGCGGCGGACACGTGTCGGCTGGCGATCGACAACTTTTTTTTTTATTTTTCTTGTGAGACCAGCAGGGGTGCTAAATTCGAGGCCCTCCCCGGACGATTTTGATCCGGTCCCACGGTGTCAAATTGACATAATTGATCTCTGGCTGTGTGAAATGATCACTGCTTGATCTGAAATTGATCATACTGCTGCGTATACTTTAACTTTAGTGCTTGGTCGTGAGAATGGAAGCGTGCTTAACATCGTACTACAAATTTCCATTTTGTAATCGACTCTTCAACTTTGCTTTATCTATATAAAAAAAGACTTTAATTGGTCATCGCATTCATTAATACTTCATTCAATTTATTTTTAATTTATATATTCGATTTTTTTACAAAACTTTAAACATAAATTAATATTTAGCAATTAGATTAAGTATAACATTAATATCGTTGAACTAATTTGTGGTCTGCGATATTAAAAAAGTTTATTTCTTTTCTGTCGTTTGAAGATGATATTGCTATATACTTTGTACGTCGATATCGTATCAGGCATCGAGATAATATTTGTCTTGAATCTTATGCTTGTGATTCACGGCAGCCGTCACATGCTCGAACTGTGAAAAAGTTATAATTTTCTATTTTGTAAAACCTGTATATTAAATAAAATATTTGTCAATATATTATTCATGTATCATCTATTGATACAGGATTATGAGTCATGGTATATATCTGCCCTTGAATGTATACTACTATATACTATGAGCGAGTTTTTCATATTGTTTTTTTTTTTTCAAGTTGCAATATATATACCTATAGCTTAAGCTAGCTAGTGGAGTAGAGTAGTGGGAATGAAGTAGAAGATGTAATGAAAGTGGGCACACTGTATTGTAGAGTTTGGGGCCAAAACAATAATATAAGGCTGTGTTGAGAGGAGACAAGGCCGAGTCTTTCATCAACCCATCATTATGTACCAATTTAACATATCTATCCGCATACGCTACTGCTTCTTTATCATGTACCTCGTAATAAAAACAATTCATCAATATAATTTTACATTAATATCAAACAATCATATAACATATTATTAGTGCTAGACACACTCAATAATTATATATAAACATTCTGAACATTTCAAAAACATATTTGAATAAAGTTAATTAAAAACTAAAATTGAGTATTCTAAATTACATGTCGCTCGGTCATACCCTATAATTTTTTTTTTTTTGTAAATTAACGATGAAGAGTATATAGTATTACATATTATGAATATAAATATTAAGTACAAATAAATATCTGAAATTTGTAGGAAGCAATTTAGAGTAGAAATGCATTAATAAAGTAAAATATATTTAAATGAGGATTGAAGCCGAGAACACCCTCGCATGAGTTTGAGTCATAGCCTATAATTGACTCATAATTTTTTATGATTCATTTTTTACGGGCAATGATTCATTTAAATCTTACTACTAAGAATGTTAATAAAATAACAAAAATGGTAGTGATGTAACCGAGATTTAAGGCTAATATATAACTTAAAATTTATTCTGATGAAAGGCTGGTCGTAGATGTAAGCACGATCGAATTAAGAAAGCTAGCACAATAATATAGATCGCGTAATTTCCCAGATGGGGATCTTTGTCTTTATCTGGGGCGCTTAAGAACTTTGGTATTACATAAATCTTAAATAAACTCAGATTTAAGGATAATCATCATATATCGTTATTACTTATCTTTTGATGTGTCGAACACAGGCGAGAGAAACATAGGCATCCAAGTGGGTACTTGATCATTTCGGTGTTAGTGCAGGCAATATGTCGGATGTCAGTCGAGAGATTCAGCCAGTTATTCAAAGACCAAGCAATGAATATGTAGCCAGAATTTATCACAGTTTGTACATATTCATGCTAGGAGGTGAAAGATATGATAACCTAATTGAAAGACCGTACAAATCGTTTCTAATAAGTTCCTTGGATTGAGAAAAGTTTTTGAGTTTTGAGGCTATTCGTTGAAAACAACTCAACTAGTCGTCATCTTCTACGAGCGACCTGCGACTACTTCATTTTTCTTCCAAGTGTACTGTTAAAGGGAAGACTATTTTCCTAAGTTTAAACCGTGCGTCAGCAAGCACTCGAGGGCTAAAATTCAGTTAATAGTTAATCCTTATAGAATACTAAGGACTTAGAAAAGCGAAAGTATGGAAGATTAGAAGGTATTTTGGGTGAAAGAAACTTTGTATTAGCGAGGATCGCTTTATAAAGAGAGTGTTTGAGAATTTGTTGGATGGTTTAGTGCTTTGGATGGATGGAGCAAATGAGACTCACTCCCTATTTATACTAGTGACTAAGCCTTCCACTCGGCGGAGGTTACAGGCTGGCTGAGCATGTGCAAATGCTGTGGAGTTACAGAGTATTTTATTGAAGCTACCACATGCTTTTTAGACAAGACTACGTCTGACTCTAAGTGTTAAAGCTTTAATCTCCTAAGCTCTAGGCTATTCATGAATCTCCTCACATGTGGTCTAAACTGCCTAGGATGTTGCTTTCTTACGGAATCTTCCGGGATGTTCGAGACATTCCAAGACCTTCGGGACCTTCTTGCGCCTTAGGGTGTTCGCGTTAAGTAGCCAGCCAGGCGTTCGAGGTCTTATTATCGCCAAATCTCTTTGCTTGGGAAGCCTTGCATCCTCCGAGAACTTCCAATATGTTCCGTAGTGTTCTGCACCTATCCGGGTGAATTCTTGAGTCTTACAGGAGGTATTAATTAAGTGACAGTATGTTGTTATTATTATTATTATTATCGAAGTCCATATTTGTCGCTTATATGATATTAAAATAATAATCATAACTGACTACCTAACATTAATAATTATCATGTGAAATGTTATGCTTTCATTTCTTTCAGAGTCCAGCTTTTATATTCTGTTTGTTGACTTAAATTGGCTTGGTTGTGGGCTACATAGTAGATAACATATTAAAGGTCGGTCCGTGTCATGTCCAACATGAGGTTCAATTACGGGAGACAACTTCCAAGTTCCAACCACTGATAAGAAATCTACGTCTCATTATGATTTGTTTACTAAGCATCAGAGATTTCGACGCCAATAAGTTTTGATTGAAAAAGAATTAGACAGCAAAGTTAAAGACGCAATTAATTCTTCGGGCTTAAGTTTAATTTCTCAACAACTCGATAATCCTTTTTAATTAGCATATTCACTTGGATTATACAAAATCAATAATGATTCATTAAAGGTTGAATAAAGGAAATCAAAGAAAAATAATTTCATATATATGGCAAATAATAAAGAATTTGTATAATAAATTTAGGGCGGATAATAATGGTATTCATTTCATTGCCGCTTATCAAATATCATAACTCACGATCAAGCAGTGAAGTTCAATACTGCATAAGATTTCAAACTTTGTATATATCAATTCAATTGCATTAGTTGTTTATGTAGTTTGGCATGTCCAAAAAAAGGATAATTACACAATAGTGCCCAGAATTTGGAAAAAGTGAAGCTTGCAGTGCAATGATATTATTTAGAGTTACAAATTTATTACACAAACAATCTTCGAAGTTTGAATAATTAACTCCAGTCGAAAAGTAAAAAACTTATCAAGAATTAAAGTAGGGCATTTAGAGCGAAATGGAGTACACTATATAAGCCTTCTAATAATGAGTTATATACATAATAAATTCTTTAAATTAATCAGCCTCTGAATTTTTTTTGCCAGCGTCGTAGCATTTTTTCATGTTAATTAAATACATTTTACCTATATATTCATAATCAACTAAAATAACAATTAATAATGTAACTTTTTGAATACATTAAGTAAGGGCTTAATAAATATAACAATTAATAAATGTAACTTTTTATTAATATATCGAAATAGCAAACATTCAAAATAGAAACAAAAATGGTAGGATGTCAAGTAAAAAAAATCGGAAGGGTACTTGATAAATTAATAAATTCTTTCAAATAAAATATTTTTCAGGTCCAAAACTAGGTCGGTTGAAAAAATTATAAAAATCTATAAAATAATAAGATAATAATTTTCCAGAAGACCTCTTTATAATATTAGATCTCACGAAAATTATAAATTATGTTGTACACCATTGTTGAAATATGTGGTAGTAGGTGTTGAAATTTGTTTAGGTAAATTAGGGAATTGAATAGTATTTGGTTGGGTAATTTGGTAGTATAAATACCCCTCCATTTCTACATAATAAAGATACCAAAAAATTTCATAAGAAAGAACATATATATATCGTTTAGTCTTTTTATTGTTAGTTTGAGAAATAGATTTGATATTCGGTTTATAACGCGTTGTCAATATGATGCGTCATCGTCTGCCCATATTAAGTACTTACTATTAGATATATTATATATCATATCACTTTTGATATTTATTTTTGTTATATGTTTTACCTACAGTATAGATAGCGCTGATATGTCAGTGATACATAATTAGGATATTATTATTTTATGTTTTCTTTTTATTATAGATAGCGCGATATATCGAAGTGATACATAATTAGAGCGGATATTATTATTTTATGTTTACCCCACATTATGAATAGCTGACGATATAGCCAGTGATACATGCTTAGGGCTGTGCAGATAATTGGTATATGTCAAGTATTACATGTCGGGCGTTTATTGTATTTTATGTTTTACCCACAGTATAGATAAGCTGGTTATATGTCGAAGTATTACATAACGAGGTATAATATAGATGGCAGGCATATGTATCGAAGTATTACATAGTCGAGGAGTGTTTATTGGTATTATTGTCGTTATTTGCTACTGTTATAGTAAACTGACATCTCGTCGAGTGACCTATAACTAGTAGTTTTTATGATTGTTATTATTTTATCTTGCTTTGTTATAAGGCCAGAAATCGGTCGAGTGATACATAACAATCGTTTTTTATTATTTTATTTTTCACTTATTATAGAAAAGCCTGGCGTCGTCAAGTCTTCACGTAATAAGCATGATTAACCCAGGTGGAGAGTTAAATCTCCATATCGTGTTTATTTACTTATAACTTAGTGGAGGTATAAAACACCCCACTTATATTATTATCTAACTATTGTGTCATCTTATTTTATTTGTTATTGGCATGAATTATTTGTTTATAATCATATGTATTACATTATCATATGTGTTCATTTATCGTATGATCATGCATTATGTGCGTCCTTGACTACATCGTATTTTTAACATAGCTTAAAAATATTTTCCTTCCCATTTTCTACTTGATGTGAAGCAGGTAAAATTGTTTTTTTCCTATCCTCAAGCGATTAAGTAAAAGCGGTAATAAAACGGTAACAATAACTGACACTTCTCAAAATTTCACTATATAAATACTTAATTCCCTTCCACATTTCTACACATCTTTCTCAAAGTATTTTATAAACAGATTCAAAATGGCAAAATGTTTTCTAGTGTTTGTCACTATAATGGCACTCTCTCTTTTCATAATGGGTTTTGTTAAAGTTGAAGAGATAGGTAAGGGAATGACGGCATTTTTGGTAATTAGCATTTTACCATTTCTAATCTTAGCTTGGATTGTTTATTTTTGTTTCGATAGAGATTTATTGAAGAGTGGAAACGTGGTATTTGTAATTGAATAAGATTTCAATCTATGTATTGAATGCGAGAAATGCTTAATATTGAATAAAATGTCATTTTTGTATTGATTGCGTTTGTTTGTGATTTAGATCTGATGTCCGTATAAGCTCCAACCGCTCTCTAAGCCTCGAAAGAGGCCAACTAAATGTCTTGGGCAAACAAAGTTATAAGATATCTCATATATAAGGGGCTTGAAAAATTCTACTTGGAATAGATAATGCACAAACATGTCAATGATTGGAAAAGAAAAAAACGAGAAGAAAGAAACTTTCTGTGAAAAAATCTAAAGCCATAAGACTTAATGATGGTCATCTTGATGATCTCTACAATTAGAATATCAGATATAGAGGATCCTGAGTTATATAGGAAGGAAGAACTCAAAAGAAAGATTTGGATATGACGGAGTTCTTTTACTGCGTATTCGATGAATGGAACAGCGGGGTTCAAGACTTTAAAAGTGTTGATACAACTCTGCCTTATTTAAAATTGTATCACAATTAGAATATTGTGGTAAATTATAACCGAATGGGGAAAAATTAGAAAATATTTTCAACGTTTGCATGCATCACAAATATTGTTGAAACGATATAAGGCCAGGGAATATAATAAATATTCAGAATTGAATTAAATGCGGCACTGATGTGAGAAAGAATAATGAAGTCTTCTTTGAAAAACCATCGATTCACGCCCCTTTAAGGACAATAGCATTTCGATGATACCACTTGACTTTTAAGAGTAAGTAGTGGTTATGTCCGATTCAGTCGAGGCCGTAATCAAGATACCATTGGTAATTTTAAGTCGGGGAGTTGTGGGCGTGATTTCGTGAATTATAGTAGACTACCACAAATTACCCGGAAATCGACAAAGAAAAGAATAAGAAAATCCAAGAGTTCATTGAAAAACAATGACAATTTATTATTCTGAATCACGGAAAAGAAAGGTCAATTGGTCTAGGGCGTGTAGAGCAGCAGGAATATCTTAAAAGATATAAAAGCATCTGTAGAAAAAAGGAAAGGGAAAAGAAAAGAAGTCAACTTTAATGAACATGAACTTTGAGGATGACTACTATATCTTGGTCATGAGGCTTCGGTGATGAAACAAAATTAAATGAACTTAGACTAAAGAAAATTTGATATGATGAACTACTTTATGTTTGAATAATATTGTGATGAATAATCTTCTTGTGTGCATTGTGTAATATTGACATTAGTATGTAATGTTTGCTTTATATCTATGAAATAATAATGTTGATTATGTATTTGTGTTGATTTACTCTATAAGTCTTATATCATTACGTGTTTCAAAAGAAGAGAGACATGAAACTTTCTTTAAGGCTGTTTACATCGAGGCAGTGGAAAAACCCACCGCGATCCTCAAGAAGAAGACATATTTTGCTGACATAAATCCTACCAAAGCAGTAATAAATACAATCTCAGGTCCTGCAGACTTGATTGAAGGATCGAGGCCAATGCGTATTCATATTACCAAATGGAACAAAATTTGTCATTAATGGCTTTGTATTCTCCGAAGTCAAAAAAGAAACTTATTAAGTTTTAATGACATATATCGTCAAAATTGTAATCTTGAAAACGATAGCGAAGGTAATATGAAATACATGCGTATTCTGTAGTATTTGAAAGAAGAAAATATTAAACTGCCAAAATTACGCCCAAAGGATTACATTCTGTTTATATATTTGAAATTGAATGTAACTTAGTAGCAAGGATCCCAGCTGTATTCTTGTGGCGATCGTTTAGGTCATCACAGGCTCCTGATGATGAGAAGAAGTAATTGAAAGTACGCATCGTGCGTCACTTGAAAGGTTTAAAGTTTAATAACGAGAGCGTGAAGCTTGTTCTCTAGGAAGAATTAATAACTAGGCATGCGCCCGTCTGAAACTTCACACGGAATCACACGCATTTCTTTGAAAGAATTCAAGGTGATATATGTGAACCTATCTATCCTTGTCCCCGGACCCGTTCGGGTATTTTTATGTTATTAATTGATGCATCAGTAGATGAGTCATGTTTGTTGTGTGAAGTCGAGATATGGCATTTGCAAGATTTCTTGCTTTCGAATAATCAAATTAAGAGCACAATTTCTGATTATCTTATAAAAGAAAGTTAGACTTAACAATGTTGGTGAATTTACATACGAGATCATTTAATAGCTGCGTGTCAATTTAAATTCTTTGGTGAACATCCTACCGTTTCTCGTAATGCGTACAAATGGTTTAGCGAATCATTAATTAAAACGTCTTGGTATATTGCTAGACCGTTGATAATGAGAACAAAATTAGGTTACTATATGGGTCATGCAATTTTTACATCTTCTTGTCGTTAATACGTTTAAGACCAAGTGCTAATCATAAACATACTCCATGTCGAGCTTTGCGATTGGTGGCCAGATATTTCCCATCTAAAGATTTTTGGTTGTCGGTTTATGTACCCGATAGCTCCACCACAAAGAACAAAGATGGGACACGAGAGGTTGGGCCGTATATGTAAGGGTATGAGTCGCTTTTCACATTATTAGATATCTTGAACCTTTAACAGGTGATGTTTTTCAAGCAAGGTTTGCTGATTGTCATTTCGACGAAGTTTTTCCTCCTCTGGGAGGAGAAAAGCTTGATCGAGAAAAGGACATAACGTGGTATGTGCCATCTTTCTGTATCAGGACCCATATAATAAATCATGGGAAGAAAATGTAAAGAAAATTGTAGACTTACAAGGCTTAGCAAATCAGTGCAGATTAATTCTTGATATAAAAAGAAGTGACAAAAGGTAGCATGTACCAAACTAATTAATACTCCTTCTCATATTGAAATTCCAAAAGCAAAATGATGTAGCAAGTACACACATCCAAACGCGCTGAGCGTGGCGGCTTTGTCGAGTTCGAGATAAAAATCCTCGAAAAAGGCCCGAGAAAAAGATTAATACGAGATGAAAGTGATCTTGATAAGACACAAATGATAATGATAAGCCGTGATAAGCGTGCTCTTGAAGAAACCTGTAAAGATGATGAAATGAGATCATTGATAATGAAGCGAAAATAAAATGATCTCGAGATTTCTATCAATTATAAGTATCTGAGGAAATCTTTGGAACCGGAAAAATAAGCATATTGATGAAACTCTTTGCATTCTCCGTTGCGTAGCAAAATTATGAATGAAAATGATGATCTGAACCCAAATTTGTGGTTGAATGTCAAAGTCGACTTGAATTGGCCAAAATGGAAAGATCTGTTGAATCTTGGGTAAATCTCTTAAAAATGGAAGTATTTGAATTTATTGTGACTATTTAGAAGGTACTTGTAAGAACCTGTTGGTTATAAGTGAGTATTTGTGAAAGCAGAAATGAGAAAACGAGATTATGGAGATACAAAGCTCGTCTTGTTGCTATGAGTTTTTCTCAGACCGGGAGATGATTATGAGGTAACTTATTCTCATTATGGATGTTGTTACTGACTATTTATATGGATCATGATAGTGATATATATATATATGAAAATTCGGAAGGATTTAAAATGATTGAAACATCTAAACCCGAGGAAATGTATGCGATTAGGTTGCGAAGATCAACTTTATGGAGTTAAAACAATCGGATAGATGTGGTATAATAGGCTAAGTGAATATTTACTTAAAAGAGGACTCACGTGAATAATCCTATTTGTCCTTGTGTTTTTATAAAAGAAAACAATATCGATTTTTGTAATTATTAATGCATGTTGATGATTTAAATATTGTTGGAACTAATAAAGAAATCAAAGAAGCGATGAATTGCCAAAGAAAAAATTTGAAATGAAGATGCAGGGAAAGACCGGGTTACGCGCTTGGTTTTTACAAATTGAGGACACTAAAAATGGTATTTTGGTACACTAATTAGTACACGAAAGGGTATTAAAAAGTTTAGCATGGATAAGGCCAAACCGCTTTAAGTACTCGATGATGGGCATAATATTTAATATTGAAAAGGATCACTTCCGTCCTAGGGAAGAAAAATAGAAGAAGATCTTGGTATTGAAGTACCCACCTCGGTGCAATTGGAGCCTTAATGTATCTTGCTGGTATGCTGAGGCGATATAAACACGGTGAATTTACTAGCAAGATTTAGTTATACGTCTGAAAGGAACATTGGAAAGGGATAAAACATATATTTCGATATCTTAAAGAGATCCACGTAATGTGCTAATCACAGGCCGGGTATGTATTTACATATGGTAACCCAATGGCTGCAATATCACGGAGATCTAGCGAGACCCTTGTAACAAGCTTAGCACAAATAAATGCTTTTGAAGTAATAGCTCTTGAAGCGAAGCAAAGAGTGCGAGATGGTTAAAAGATGGTGACACAACATATCAAAGACATCCGGTTTACTATTTGATAAGAATCCAACAATTACGTATGAAAGGCAATCTTTTGCATGTGTTACTCGAGATGAAAGAAGGATATGTCAAAAGTGATAGGACCAAACACGTCCCCCACAAGTTCTTTTCATTTCGCTCGAAGCTTTGAAGAAACAAGAGAGGTAGATATGCTCAGAATATAATCACGTTCATGTGATAATGCTTGAATCACATTCCTGAGCTCTTACTTACATCGGTTTTCAAGAAGCAGCATTCAAAGTATTGGAATCGTCACTTTCGAGATCTTTGAATAACTACCTATGGAAATTTCATTGAGGGGAGCATCTTTGTTGTACTCTTTTGCATGGGGTTTTGTCCCACATTGGATTTTCCCTCGCGTAAGGTTTTTTAACGAGGGCAAAAGCATATGCTCCCAAGTAAACAATGATAGATATTTCAAAGGGGGAGTGTTGTAAACCATTGTTGAAATATGTGGTAGTAGGTGTTGAAATTTGTTTAGGTAAATTAGGGAATTGAATAGTATTTGGTTGGGTAATTTGGTAGTATAAATACCCCTCCATTTCTACCATACATACTAAAAACTTTTTCACTAAGAAAAGAATATATATAACATTTGAGTATTTTGGGTGTTAGTTTGGCGAATTTGATATTCGGTTTATAACAAATTAATCATTCTTAGAAATTGAAAAACTAATTATTACAATTTAGAAAATAGGACTCTTTAATTATTTGTTTTCTTTTGAAGTGCAAATCTTGGTGGGTTTGATCTTCAATTTTTTTTATTCCATCCAATAGTACCGATGTTGTGTTTTCGAATTATAACATAAACTTTTGCAGAGTTTTAGACACCAAAAGTGATTCCTGTCTCTTAACAAGTTCTAACGCCACCATATCATCTTCATGTTCAATATGTAGGATGATCTCTCTTGTACTCACACAATTTCTTACTTGCAAACACTTTTAGATGAGAAGTCATTTTATAAGATATTCTTCTTGTGTACAATGAATTCAAAACTAACAAACATCCAATGTTTTTCAACTTATTATGTACATGTAGCGAATTTATATTATAAGGAAATCTAAAATTTGTCAACCGATTTAAAATTCTTTAAATAATTATTAATTTATCGATGAACTTATTTAATAAATTTATAAATTAATAAATTTTACCAATTCCAATATTATTAATTTATGGAGTTTATAATGTTATGTCTTTTATCAACTTAATAGTGGGAGTGGGTCGAACATCGGCATATAATCCCTATTTTTGGGTGAGCGTTTTTAGGGCTCGATACATATATTACACGGTTTAATTTCCTTCTAAATGTTTCGCTTGTCAGTGGCAACATGGGAAGGGGAAAGGGGAAATCACAAAAATGGCAATTGGTTGTCCATTTGTATTATTGGACGGACACAGATGTGCTGGCCCAACCATGTGCTGAACGAGTCGAGTCGAATCGAGTCGAGTCCGGCCTTGTAATATTTGTGTATGGATTTGATAATTATCGAATTTTAATGTTCGAGTTTTATTTCAAATTAAATCTCGTCGAATATTATATTAATATGGTCGAGTCGAATCGAACGCTTCTCAAGTATTCCATACAAATTATGTGAACTCTTAAAAAAATAATTACTCTGTATTTTAGAGAAAAATAAGAGGCTTACTGCATATGTCTAGAGATTAGAAATACACTGTATATGTCTAATGTCTAGAGATTAGAAATACATGTATGGAAGTTATATTACCCAAGATTATCATTCCTTTCATATAGTTTTACTCTCTCCATCCTTAAATATGGAGTATTAGTTAAATTTATTTCTTCATAAAATTTAAAAAAAAAAATTTCTCTCACATTTTAAATTTTGTGTATAACAAATAAAACTTAATTTAAAGATTTTATAAAATGAAAATTGTCCCTAACATTAAGGAATGGAGGAAATATTATTTTTGATATGAATTTAACACTCCTTCCATCTCAAAAAAATTGTCAAATTAGATTTTTCAATTATCAAAATTAACAGCATTTGATATATCAATTAAGTTACATATCTTTAATTTGAAATACAGAAAATTGATAATGTATGAAAACAAAATTTGATGACGATTATTGTTTTTTAAATCGTTCTCGGAAATAATCTACAAGTAGTAGTCGAAAAGAGGTAGAGGAGATTGTGAATATACTGTCCACAACAATAATGGCAATGGCAGTACGTAGGGAAATGAAGAAGATCCAAAAGCTGCATGCATTTGACATGGTGCCACCCTATCTGATTCACCTTGTCTAATCAAGGGTCCTATTTTACCCCCCCACAGGCCATAGTACTGTAATCAAAAAAGATTTTGCTTATTTTAATTCAATTGTAATCATTGTCATTCATATCTTCCAAAAATGTGAAACCCCTTTTTTCTAGGAAATCCATACCCTCAACCCTTTGTCTAACTTCATCAATTGTCAAACTATCTCTCCACTTTTTATCATTAAAATACTATGCCCTCTAAACGATCACAATAAATTCTCAGTAAAACTTTATTCAAAACGAATTTGGTTAGTAGATTAATAAAAACTTGATTTCAAGTACTCCGTATTTTATCTTGGTGTATGCTAAACCTATTTTTCTCATCAATTTTTAAGGAGTTTTATTTAATGAGAGACAATGTGATATTACCTCTTTATTCAAAACTGTTTCTTTGTTTAATTATTGAAACCATCAAGTAGATAAAATGACTAAAGTAGCCTTTATTTTTTTCAATGACAAAATAGAAAAATTAAAGGGATAAAATGTCTTGCTATTGAATAAGAAATAATTTAAGCTAGAGCTACAACTAAATAAAAAAGGAGTGGGCGTAAAGACATACCGAAAGTGTCAAATAAGTGTGAAATATTATTTTGTCACTTTCCAAATAAAAGCTTTCTCAAACATTACACACATACAAATGGGGCTAAAACAATAAATTCACACCTCTTTTCACTACTGTTTCGATGTGAATTTAGCTCCCGTGATAAACAACAGATGAAGTACTATTCAACTAGTACTCCTATTTAATTTTGCATTTAACTAATACTTCCTACATATGTATTACCCTTTAATTAAGTTGATATTATTATTTTGTAATATAAAATTTTGATCATCAATTAATTTTTTAATTATGTTCATTGGTATTTTATTGAATTGCCTCACGATCAAGTTTGAAGGATTACTATTCGTAAGAGCACTTGCATCGGATGCCTTAAAATTCCCCTTCATCTCATATCTAGAATAGGGTAAATAGAAGAAGTAAAAAAGTATCAAAAATCAGATTTTTTATCCTAAAAAATTTCCTCAAATATTTTAAGAAATGCCTCATATTTGCACATTCTCCAAATCGCTTTTCTTCTTAAAATTAGTTGATCTGAGTGTTGTAAAGAATAAAATTTAGAACTTAAATTTATGTAAAAGTTAAAAAGATAGTTTCTAAATTTGATAAAGTGATATAAAAAGTTGATTTTAAGGAAAATTTATAAAAAATCTGGTATGAATGCTTTAAGTGTTATACGGAGTAGTTAATAGCATCATTTTTTTTTTAAATGACCAGCAATTACATAGATGATAAATGCATGTAACTATGAAGGCTGTAATGTTTTAATTTGTAAATCATATGCTTCTTTCATTTGAATATTGATCATCTAGTTTTAAATTATTTTATTAAGGTATTGAAAAACTATTAAAGATGTTGTAACTTTAATCATTTTTAAAGTAATAATATTAATTTATATAACAATTAATCAAATGAAAATAGAATGAGACAAAACAACTATTATAAAGAATATTACACGAAAAGATGCATTGAGAAAATATACGACCAAATAAAAACCAACACCAACCTTTTGAAGAACAATCAAATACATGAATAGAAATGAAGTGGATAATGAATTTAAAAAGGAAAATAATTAAAATAAGATAAGTTTAATGATATGATAAAATTAGAAAACAACGTTTGAAATTAAATTGAGAGTGTAAAATAATCATTAAAAGTAAATAATAAGTCTAAACTAAACTGACAAATAAAAAAAAAGGCTACTCCATATGAAAGATTTTTAACAAGAAGATAAATTTAATTCAAATTATGAGTACTCCGTATTTATGTAAGTTAAACTTTAAATGTGAAATTTGGTGATAAAAAGATGAGTTGGACTAAAAGCGGGCAACAATATACACTAAGGTGTACCCAGCGAATAGATCGAAACCGGCCGAACCGATTGAAACGAATCGAAAAATAAATCAAATTTTATGTCGTCGGAACGAGGCAATTTAAGTTCGGCGTCGGAGAGAACCGAATTAATTTAGGTTTGGCTTTTGAAAAAACCGAACCGAACAAAACCAAACCGATTTCTAAATTTTATGTAGATTTCTCCATTTTCATTTATTATCTTTTTCAAAATCTTGTAGTATTTGCATGTGCACATTTAGTAAATTGTCTCAAAGCGAGAAATTTAACGAAAGCGGAACCGTGAAAAGCCGTCGAACGAACGATTTGAATTAGGCCTTTGAAGAACCCGGCGAAATAGGTTCGGTTCTAGTTTTTAACTCAAAAATCGAGCAGGCCGTACACTGACCTAATATCACAGCCTTACTTGAAGCTTGATGCTTTATCAAACAAATAAAAATTACTCCCACCATTTTATAATAGAAGACTTTTTAGCAATTGTTAGATTTATTGAGTGTAAACCGTTTAAAATTTCAATGTAAAAAATTAATGTTAAAAGTTAATTTTATCTTGATCAGCCAACAACTTGTCTTATTGGTTCGACATAGCCAGAAGGTAGTAAAATTATACTAACTATTTATACATTCTCAATATTATATTTCGTATTAATTTTATTAATATATATCTATAATTCTAAGCGTCTAATTATGAAGAGGGAGTGATATGAGTTGTTATACACACATCAAATAATTGTTTGTCTAAGGGTAAAAATGATTATTTTATTTTTTTAAGTATAATAAATTATAGAAATTATAAAATAGTTATTTGATCTTAAAAATTAAAGTATTTATTTGAAATTGTGTATATATTGATTCTTTGAAATGCTAGTAAAGTATTGTTAAGAATTAATGGAGCAAAAAGAAGAAGAAATGATAGTTTGTGATTTTCAAGACAACATACACAAGTTGTGCAGGAAGTAAAATGAGACTTTTGTCACCATTAACCTAAGGTACAGGGTCTCCTCCTCCTCCTCATCCTTCAACTTTATAATACTCCTAGCTTTGAGATATTATAAATACACTTACCTAGCCACTTCCATACACATACATATGGCAGAAGCTTGTAATACTAGTAATAATGAAGTGGTAAAATTACCCCACATGATCTACGGCAACCACCCAGCGGCAGTAGTGTTTTATCCGGCGGCGCAACCATACCTACTTCCTCCATACAATCCTCAGCTCCAGCCTTTCTACTACCCGCCACTAGTTCCATTTTACTACTACTCTTACTGGACTAATAATAATGCGACGCCGCCTATTGTGGACTTCATTCCTCCTCCTCCACAGCAACAACACTATCAAATCGAGGGAACTTCAGAAAACACGAAGAGAAGGGGTCATCTCTACTCCCCCCCTCCCAGGCTTAGGCCCACTAGAAACCCATCTCCATCTCTTAACAAGCTGTGGAAGAGGAGCCCCACCAACCAATCTCATCTTCGAATCAACCATAACGGCAAAACTTCTCTAATGATTCGGAACATTCCCAATCACCTAAGGAGAGAGGAGCTGATTCAGTTCTTGGACTTTCACTGCATCCAACACAAGTTGGAGTATGACTTCTTGTATCTGCCTATGGACTTTATGTAAGTTATTTCATTTTATTACTCCGTACTTTCTAAATGATTGACAATTCAATAAATGCATAATTCATTTACATCTGCATCTTTTAGTAGTGTTGGTTACTTAAAGTAGAAATAAACCCCAAGAGTTAGTATGTAGCATATTTAATTATTGAAACAAATAGCTCACCATTATTGTTCTCGTTTAATGCTTTGTGATGGTATGATTCTTTTTGTCTAAGACGACTGATTATATTCTTTGGCTAGCTAGTGTTCTGGTGTGAAATTAATAACCATAAAATCATAAATACATCAACTTATTAATTATATATTTATAATATTCACGTGAAAATAGAACAAGGCTGACTAATGTGAATTTCTTTTAGGCTTATATTTATGTATGTTATGATTTATTAAGTGGTGTTTTTTGGTGTTTGGTTTAATTGAAGGAGGCATAATAATTTTGGGTATGGTTTCGTAAACTTCACTACATCTGAAGCTGCTTCAAGAATCATGTCCCTCTTGGATGGATTCAAGTGGAGAGCTGACCAAAGTTTCTTGCAAGTTAAATCCTCTAAGAAAATTTGCCAAGTCACTTTTGCAAGGATTCAGGTTATTGCTCGATCTTCCTAGCTAATAAACTTAATTTTATTTAAACTTTTGTTTTCTTTTCTAATACGGGGTTATTGATTTTTATATGATCCGGCAAAAGAGTTTTGGGGTTCTATTTTTCAAACTGTTTCTTGTAATAATGATCTTTATTCATGCTGGTTTTAAACATTATTATTCTTTGTTTTTACATATATATATATATATTTACTAGCAATGTTATGTATATGTATGTTTCCCCTCACATTTGTTCTTGATGAAATTGAAGGGGAAAAGGGAGCTCGTGAAGCATTTCCAGCAGTCAAGGTTTTGCTGTACCGAGAGTGAATACCTACCGGTTACATTTTCCCCACCTCGCAATGGTTCAACTAGTCTCCCCAATCCATCAACAGTAGGAACTTTGAATTGTAATCAGGTGTTGCAGAAACGTTTGCCGGGAGCGTAGAATGTTAAATCATTGTTCGTTGTTGACTAATGAAAGTGGATGGCTGGGGGCCGTTTGATGCACAACAAGGAATTGAAGAAGAAGATAAGTAGTAAAAGACAATGTATATTGATTAACTTCTTGGTTAATTAATACACATTGTCTTTTTCGAAATTTCCATTTCGTCTTATTTCTTCTATGAAACGATTAAATGTTTGTGTTTAAAACAAGTATATAATAATGGTGTGAAGTAGTACGTTGTTTCTTGGTATTATTAGGGCTATTGTATGCATTTGTGCTTTATTTGTCTCTTGTTTGTGGGTATGTAGGGTTTCCAGTAGTCCTTTGGTTTGTTTGTGACTGTGTTTTCTTAGTCTCCCTGGAGGTTTAGTTTTGTGCCTGGGGTGATATGGAAACATGAGGTCACTTCAGACTTCTTGTGTGTTCGTAAGGATATAATCAATTGTGGCATTCTTGCTTGAATTACGGTTAGCTACTTATTATTGAATCAATTATTGTCGAGCAGGTTTTCTTTGTTTTGATAAATAATGAAAGTTCACTACTTGCTGTAACTCACATCTAAGTTCTACAAAGATTATTGTATAATGAATTGATCCACCTTCTCTTGATATTCTAGTGTTGTTTCGATTTTTAGTTGTATATATCAACTCTAAATACATCAAAAAGTAAGAGTTGCTAAAAGGGTGTTTCGGTCAACCTACGAGCCAACTGCATGGATGTTTTGCATCAATAATATAATAAATTAATAATATAGCAAAGATGACCATTATTAAAAAGCTAATTTCACATTGCATTCGAACTAATGTAAAATCATTTGGGCCAGATTAACTATTCAACATTTCAAATACTATCCGACTGTATTTTTATGACCGAATTTTTTAAAATTGTGGCAATTTATATTTTTCGAATTAAAAATTAGTTTTTAAAGGAATTTTGGATAAATATTATTCAAATAACTCACCCACCTTTCTAACTGGCTAATTCAACCATACATTATTTTTAACTCATTATCTTCAACCTTTACATGCCATCCCCACCCTTTACCCCTTCCACCAAATTATCAACCTTTGATTCTTAAAATGTCAAAACAATAAATCCTTTCAGTTGCTCATGTGTTTGCTCCAACAATAACACCATCCTGAAGACATGACATATAGCTTATGATATTCAAAATACTCGAAACAACCATTTGTTTTTTTTGGAGTGTTTAGTATACTTTTACTTTCCGAAGTAAATAGAGTAGAGGTTTATTTCCGAACAAATTATAATTGCCAACGGAGTTTATATATAGAACTTTAACCATAAATCCTATCTATCTGATTTCCATTAACAAAAATTAATTGAAGGTATTAGCAAAGGGAGCATCTCTAAAAGAAAATGATATATTTGAAACAATAGATTTTGCAAGATTCCAACATGAAAGATAAACTATTGTCTACTCAATTGATAATATGATTGTAAATTCGTAAGAACAAAAACCCAAAAAAATAGTATCAACCAAGTTATCATACGATGTGATTATACCCATTCAAGCAAGACAATTTTCCGGCCGCTTACTTTCACATTTTCGTAATCAAAATTTGATTATTTGGGAGGGGTGGGTGGTGAAGCAGTTCGACATCAAGATGATGTATGTTAATTGCGCGACGTTACCGGCGTGAGCGAGTTATTTGATAATGCTTGGCTTAAATTGCCCTTTTAAAAATCGGGATGTGTCAAAAATTATAGGTGTCATGATTTTGAAAAAGCTCACGTGTCAAAATGCAGCTGTGCCATTTATTTCAGCGCCAATACCCAAGCATCTATTTAAAATACTCTCAAGTAGTTAAGAGACTGTATAAAAATTTAGCCTTATTAAAATTAACAGAGTTACTTCTTAATTATTCAAGATCTATGACTGAACGGTTACTTGCTATTAAAATTCTAATAGACTGCTCTTTTAAAGACATGTTACACCACATCGAAGTTTGGATCGAAGATCTTAAATATACAAAGATACTCACAATAACATGCCAACGAAAGATCTCAAAATACACGATACTCACAAATACTAAACTTATAACGCAATAATATAAAGAACGACGTAAGATAATAATATATATAATTTTATAGTTGGCCCTAAGAACTTAAAATTAATTAAACAAGTCCATAAAGCTTAAAAAGTATTAAATGCGCCATTTAATCCATATTAATAAAGATCATACCTTTTAAGCCATCTAACTTTCTTTTTCTACTTCATTTCGCATAAAAATTAAAAGCTCCCTGACAACGAACCTTTTCCCTATAATTTCGATATATTTTCTGTCTGGCGTTTTGGTACTTTTCTGTGGAAGGAAGTTTATTTCTTCTCCATTTATTTGAAAATTTTCATCAAACGTTTTAGTCCACCTCATCTTTATTTGAAGAACCATTTTCAAATTACTTTTCTAGAATCTGATTGATGTGAAAGTTTAAAAATAATGGAGTATAAATTTGATGAAGTTACATTGTATAAAGAGTTCGGTTCAAGAAAAATTGATTTATAGAAGAATTGTATGTGAATAAAATGTTGTGTGTAGGAAAAATGTAAATACAAAGGCATATTATGAAGGATCTGGCGTGTAAGTTCGGAAGATTATCTCCATTAATAATTGATTATCAGGTTAAACATAAGAAACAAGGGTAATTGCATTGGGAAATGGCGAAACGAAAAAGAACATTAGCTTTTTATTGTCCCATTTGATACAAAACAGGCATTGCGCGAGAACCAATGAAGCTAATAAAAAGAGTTATTTTCAGAGCAAAGCAGAAGAATGAGATCTGCCTCTTTGCTTGGCTCAAGATATAGACTATCAATTCGAACAAAAAACAAAAAGTATGCTTGCAGATGCATATGTTCACTACAAACAAATTCATTATTCATACTTGAAATTCAAGGGATTGTCATTTATTGCCTTGTAGATATAGACCTAGTCACTAGCCATGATTATGTACTACTTTGGTGCCTAGTATAAAAAATTCTCACTATATGTCTCGTCACATTTAATGTCCATCTTTCTCAACTCGTCCATACCACTTCTGCTTGCTTAATTACACTGGAAAAATGATTCAAGTATCATTCACCAACGTTGTATCTTTTCGCTACATCAAAGTTACACTATTACTCTCTTCCAATTTTTTAAAAATAATTATTACTTTAAAATTTCATTACATCATTTGATTCGTTTTTTTTCTAACCCCTATTTAATACTTCCTCCGTTCAAAATTACTTATCATCCTAACAATTTGCGCACTAATTAAGAAATAGTGTAATTTTATAAGTATGCCCGTTATTAATGAAGTAATGTAGGAAATAAATGACACTTCATATTTAATTATATCATTATGCTATTCATATTATTTAAGTAATTAATGAAATAATGTAGGAAATAAATGATACCTTGGCTATTTAATTACATTTCTGGAGCAATCTCTCCACGCAGAATTGACTAACTGCCATGTGGCTTATCAACGTATTATGCTATTCATATTATTTAAGTAATTAATGTTAAAATGAAGAATGTTAGTAATAAAGCAGTAGTGAATGATTAATATTACTAGATTGTTACATTTTACTATGGCAATTTAATACTTCCCGTGATTTCCAACACTGACAAGCTGGTATTCTCGCTAAGTAAGATTTCATCATTAAATTATTTTTTATTCACTAATCAAAAATATAAATCGCTATCATTAGATTTGCTTTTAAAAATATTTTCATAATATTATTTTTTATAATTTTCGATAATATATATAAAAAGACCGATAATAAAGCTTGTCACCACAAGATATTGCCAACTTCATTTTACTTGAAATGACGAAACTAAAGTACACTTTCTTAATGATTAAATCAAACAATTTTCCTCATTTCAATCTCCCATAAACTATAATTTCCCTTCATCAATTCAACCAATGCTTCACCATGACTTTCACCCCCTCAAATCGACGTCGTTTTATCATATATTCATCATTGATCTCATCCTTCCTCTTCCTTTGCATCCTAGCTTCCATCAATGAAATCCAATTTGACAACTTCCGAAAATTCAGGCAATGTGCCTTCACACAAACATTCAAGAACAACTCAACCCCAGAAAACATTTTCTTGCAAAATTCATCGTCCCATTCGAATTCATCCGAAATTCGAATACTAATAGGAATCTTGACTCTGCCTGAGACTCATTTTATTTAAGTACTAAATCCCCTTCTGGCGCGAAATCTCTCGTCTTCTGCAACTTCACAAAGGAAGATTCGTGAAGATATTAGTAGCTCTAGAGATTATGAGATATGATGATGCTATCATACTCAACTGCAAAGAAGACATGGACAAGGGCAAGACATATACTTATTTCTTTGTTTCTGCCCAGATATTCGATAGTTCGGATTCTTCCTCCCCCCCATATCACTATATGTGATGAAAGTTGATGATGATTCATATTTCAGGCTGAGAATTTAAGTCTCAACTATTGATTCCTCTGCCTAGAGATTTGTCTATTACATGTCAGGGATGGATATTTTGGTTTTGGGATATTGCAGAGTGACAGAGAACTGACATACCCAAAGATCATCGCATTGGACCGGAAGATAAGCTTTTCGGAGAGTGGTTGCGCGACGGCCGGAGAGCCAAAAATCGGTATAATGCTAAGTGGTCTATGTATAATTTGCCTGAGCCAGCTACACAATGTACAAAGGCTTTATTTCCTGGCTAGATAGCAGTGTATAGTTCACCTCTCAGTTGAAAATCAGGACAAATGGGTTCGAACATTGAACTATTTTAATGTACTCATATACCTCAGCTGTTTTGTATGATAAATTTTTTAAGGATTGTATTTGTATAAGAACTTCCAATAGATCATTTTTCGATAATTCAGGCAAAAACCATTGAATTGCAGCGAAAGATATCTTGATTATAAAGATTCTTATAACTTAGAAAAATGGAGATGTCCCATTTTATACATAAGCAAAATATAACTTTACTAACACAACTCTAGCATTGATAATGCTTGGGCTTACATTTAATCAGGCAATACTAGTAATGGTTTGATACTAAAATAAAAGAGTGAAAATGTGCTGATTTCTCTTTCATTTTCAAATAATGATATGATTTCTTCGAAGGTCACCGGTGCTTCAACTCCATCTCCTTCAGGAAGAAAACCTTTTCAGTATATACACTTCCCAAAATAATCCAAATAGATTTCCCAAATCCAAGGCCACCAGTGCTTCAACTCCATCTCCTTCAGGATTGTTCATCATGACTTTCAACAATAGTTGCAATAGGAGTACCGCTAGGAGTTGCAATAGGACTGCCGCAACATCACCCCCAAAGATGTTGGACATTAATCTATTCAGAGAAGACAAAGGTCACAACCCTCAGATCATCCGGGAGTCCATACGACGTCGTTTTGCTGACGTCACCATCGTCGATGATATCATCCAGCTTGATAAAGCATGGAGACAACGTATTCTCTCTCCCGATATTTATTACCTCCGTCCCAAAAATATTGTCCACTTTCCAACACTGTGCACATATAACTAGGTCTGTATAATTTTGCTGATCTGATGGTGGGTATGGTGTTTTGTAGGTCAATTTGAGCTCGATAACTTACGGAAAGATTTCAACAAGATTAACAAACAAATTGCCCAGCTTAAAATTGTGAGTTTTTATTCTTGTAATTACTGTAATCGAGTTTTAATCTGTTGTGTTATTTGATTAATGTGGTAGTAAATTTGATGTGAAATTGGAAATTGTTTATTGTTGAATTGGAATGTTTAGATTCAAATTGTAAGTTACTTATTCGGGTTTCAAATTAAAGTTAATAAAATGTCCTTTAGATGTGAGCATGTGATCATGTGGTTGGTTGGCTTGCTTTCCCTTTGTTTCCTACATTTTGAAATTATGTTTTGAGTGAATCTAGGAATTTATCACTTATGCATCATGGATCCAGTGCGTGAATATCTTCAGCTAGTTCAGTTTGTATCGAAAATGGTGTTCTCTAGAAAACATAATGTCAAATTCACTGCCATAGAAATGTTACCAAGTTGTTACATTAATTTGATTAAGCTTTTGTTAACTTTAAAGTTTTTCTCCATTTACTAAACTTGTTAAACTCATTTCGTAAAAGTCGGGGGGTGATGCTACCGAAGTTATTAGGAGTACTGAAGAAAATAAGCAGTTGACTGCATCCAAGGATGCTGAGGTTCAGGAGGCTCGAGCTGCATTGTATGCCAAACTTGAAGGTATTGGGAACCTTGTGCACGATTCAGTTCCCATCAGCAATGACGAGGTGTGTATCTGCAGACATTCATCTACTTGATCCTGTCATTTTCTAGTTTCTCAACATATGTATCTAAGAATAAGTTAATTCCTTGTAGGCTAACAATTCCGTCGTAAGAACATGGGGTGAGAAAAGAACCGAGGCAAAGCTAAAAAATCATGTTGAGCTTGTTGAGCTACTTGGAATTGCCGATTTGAAAAAGGGTATAAGTTGTTTCTTAAAACATTGTTTGGTTAAAATTATTTGATTATTTTAGTAAAGAACATCTTTTATGCCACTTCAAATATGCAAATCTCCTTAAGTTATTCACAGTGCTACTTGGCTTACTACATCTTGTGGATAATTGTAAAGCTAAGTGTATATCTTTATAAAATCTTATTCACGCATCAAACATTAGACCAAATTTAAGTGACAAATCTGCTTTTTTTCCAAAATTTAAATAATAACTCACATTTAGTAGTATATTAAAGGGAAATTTGCTTGAATGAGACATATTATGAGAATTGGAAAAAGGTAACCTCCCACTTAAATTGTGGTCGGTGCAGTATAATTAATTCACCAGTTCTTCTATCCTGCCCCTTAAGGTACAAGTTAATGGGGATGATGAACATGTTAACAACAACCATCATCCTCTAATTTTGGCACTTGGAGATATGGTAAGATGTTTCTATCTGATTCTAAACTATAATTTTGGCACTTGGAGTTATGGTAAGATATTTCTATCAGTTTCTAAATTATAATGTTGGCACTTAGAGATTTTTCAAATGATCAATCTACCTAAATCCAATTTATTGTTATCTACTTTTAATCTGCAAGCCATAATAACAATATGCCCCAGGCCTCTAGAGAGTCATCCACCTAAGCCGGAGTGGGTCACATAGTCACAACCTTATCTTGTGATAACAGATAGACTGTTTCCGAATTGATCCAAGATAAAGTTCAAAGATTATCTACTACGTCACTCTAAAGAAGAAGCGTAGGTAATAGCTTAATGAGCCATTTTGGTTTATTTCATTTTATTCAGAGCTAGAGAATTTACCATCTTTGATTCCATAGGATAAGAAGTGTAGGTAATTCACTGGGGCATTTTAATGTGCCCTTGCATCGATAATTTTCCCCATTAAATGAATAGAGCACATTGAATTATTGATAGAAAATCATCACTTAATATTGGCATATAACAGCGATACAATATTCATTGTGTGAAAGGTGCATGGGATTGGGAGAAAGAGATTTCGTTCAATGCAAATCGAAAAAAAAATCCAATGCAAATCACATGGTTTTTACAATTTTTGATCTTTCATTTTTTTCTCGTATTATATTTGTTTATCCAACAAAAAGGTTGGACTGATATTTACTCCATACTAAGTTAACATGCTTCCTAAAGGACGGAAGCACAAGTTAGAAAAACTGGTTATTCATATATTCGATGTTTCTCCATAGAAGCAGTGAAACTGTTGTGGAAAAAGGTTAAGTTTCATGGACTATAGGTTTTGTAACTTTGCATTTTGAGGAGTAATATTGTAATACTGATACCATTATTGCTAATTTACATTATATTTTCATCTTGCTGAACTATATTCAGTTGACATTGTTGTTGACAAGAATCATGCTTCCCATATATATGGCCCACATTCATCATGGTTGCGTCCATATTACAGTCAATACTGCTCACTAGTCCTATAAAATGTTCTAATTTCTGATCTCTAGTTAATCGATCTCTTTTATGGAGCGTTCATATGTTAGATTCTGTATGTTGTATGTTTAGTGGTTCTGTTGTTTTCACAACGATTAAACCAAGTATATATCTGTAACTTTCAGGTGCAAATGTAGCTGGAGGGCGAGGATTTTATTTGAAAGGGGTTGGTGTGCGTCTTAATCAAGCTCTTATTAATTTTGGACTTGACTTTTTAGAGAAACGGGGATATACAGAATTACAGACCCCATTTTTTATGAGAAAAGATATCATGGCAAAGTGTGCTCAGCTGGCACAATTTGATGAGGAGCTTTACAAGGTAACTGTCTTCTGATCTATTAGATGTTTTCAGTTCGATGCATCTGTCGTCAAAATGCAAATTCAAGTTCTATGTATGTCACTTTCTGAATGTCCCTGATTCAAACATGGCCTTTATTTAATATCTGTTTACCCATTGTTTTTGCAACTCTCTCGCTCTCCTCCTATCAGATTTACACCCAGGCTTTTCCACTTGCCTAGTAAAATTTGATCCCTTTATAGGTTGATTTTTCTAACTATTACACTAGATTGTTATTTGGTTACCAACGATCCTGCCAATCTAAAACTCTTTTTTGACTTAATGTGTGCTAATTGACAGGATCACCATAAATGTACATCCCCTAAAAATATGTATTTTAGGAAATCAGTAATCATGCTTGTAATTTCCATTCCCTAGCCATCCTCTAATTCCTAAAGGCTAACTACAATGCTAAGACTTACGAGAGACAACCAACCATGAACATCTAGCTGTAAATTCTTATCTTATCTGGGTTAATATATTAAATGTAAGTACGTAAGTATGCAAGTAAAGCATCACTCAAGGCCACAGTTAGATCCAATCGAATGGTTTCAATAGTTGGTTTTGCAACCTAATAATGTATTCTAATGACTCTAATCATATAGATATTTCAATACAACCTTAGTAATTTTAGGATTTAACCAAGTTCAGCAATAATACCTCCAACAAACTTTCATTTGTGACTTAGGGCATTCTATACCACTTAATGAAGCTTGGGGAGAATTGTAGATATTAAAAGTGATATTTTATGAGTTTTTCATGTAATTTCTTTTCATGCATTGTAATTCTGTTGTCGCTTTATTCTCCATATCCCTTCGGTTGCTTTGCATCCCTTCATTTCATAGTGTTATGATAACTCCCCTCCCTTGTTGAACATTGTACAAAGCGTGTTGGGTGAGCTGTTTTATTGTTTTAATTGCTGCATGCAGAGTTAATGTTCAAGCTGTAGAATTACCATTGATTAGACCAGTAAGTCGTCCTGATATATGATGCCTGAGTTTGCATGCAATAGGTAACTGGTGAGGGAGATGACAAGTATTTGATTGCCACGGCTGAACAGCCGCTGTGTGCTTATCATCTGGATGATTGGATCCATCCATCACAATTACCTATAAGGTATTTTTTCAATATCTAAGATTTCAAAGTTTCTTTGATGTCCTTGTGTGAAAATGTAGTGCTATCAGTGCACTGACATTATATTTTATTGCTTGATTTGGTCATGCTAGATATGCTGGATATTCGTCGTGCTTCCGGAAAGAGGCAGGATCGCATGGTCGAGATACTCTAGGAATTTTCCGAGTTCACCAATTTGAGAAAATAGAACAATTCTGCATGACCAGTCCAAATGGAAATGACTCATGGGACATGCATGAGGAGATGATAAAGAACTCTGAGGACTTCTACAAATTGGTCAAATGCTTGTGCTTGGCTATTATGCAAATAATTCATATAATTTCCTATCCATTTTATAGATAATTTGAACAATGATTATCTCCTGCATAGTCTGTTTCCTCATTCTCTCGTGACATATAGTGTTGGTATTTCAGTTGAATCTACCATATCAAGTTGTCGCCATTGTTTCTGGAGCATTGAACGATGCAGCTGCAAAAAAGCTTGATTTGGAGGCATGGTTCCCTGCTTCCAAGACCTACAGGGAACTTGTGTCCTGCTCAAACTGCACAGATTATCAGTCAAGAAAGCTGGAGATTCGATATGGACAAAAGAAGGTACTCTGGCTGAACCAATTAATGCACCTGTGTTAATTGTATCTTTCTTTATGTACTCTTGAATATGGCCTTCGAGCATTTGTTAGAGTCGGGAGATTTAAGATGCATGATCTATGCATGTTAGATTCAGGAACCTTACGGTGTGAAAGTTTACTAGTAGTGTTCTCTAGATCATTTGCACTTTATAATTTCTGTTTTTCCTCCTAATTAATGTATACGACAAATTCGCTGCAGAGTAACGAGCAGGCTAAGCAGTACGTGCATTTGTTAAATTCCACGCTTACAGCGACAGAGAGGACAATCTGTTGCATTCTAGAAAACTATCAGCGGGAAGATGGTGTTGATATACCAGAAGTTCTGCAACCATTTATGGGTGGAAAGACGTTTATCCCCTTCCAGGCAACACCAGCGAAAGAAGCTAAAGGGAAGAAATCAAAGGCATGATTGTAACCCCAAATTTATGATGTCTTAAAATCTATGGAAGATGATAAACAAGATTTTGAACTCGAGGGTTCTTTGAGATAGTTATAAAGATATACAAAAAGTCTTTGACAGCAGAACTGGTATCTGAATTGTTGTAGTGTTGAGAGTGAAAAATGCATTTTTGAGTTTCGTCCGAAGTTGTTGACACCTAAAGGGAACGCTTATGAGTATTTTGCACATCCAAACAGTGGTTTTCAATTTTTTTCCGAGTATTTTACGAGTCCTGCTATAAGCACCCCGAAACAGTAACCAGAAGGGATGGAAAATACGGTTTTATCCCCGTCGTGTGTTGGGCACGATGGGCAAAGCATCGTGTGTGGCATGCACGTATGTTTAATTTCCAAATTCTAAATTGCATGTTAGATAAATTTCAATTTATACATTTTAATATAATGATAATAAATTAAAACTAATAGTTCAACATGTAAAAAGGACATAGTTCAATTTTGATATTGTATGTACATTTCATACAAACTTAATTAAAAGAAATACATAAAATTAAATTTTTTAATCTAAAATCAAAAAATCAATCCTATTAAAATCAAAAATACGACAATCTTAGCATCTGAGGAAAGATTATACTGCCGTTTACAAAATAAAATTTTTCAAAAAAAATAAAAAACATTGTATCTTGTAATTTGGAATTTGGATGTTACATAAATTTCAATTTATACATTTTAATATAATGATAAGTTAAAACTAATAGTTCAACATGTAAAAAAGACAGTTAAATTTTGATATTTCATGTACATTTCATACAAACTTAATTAAAAGAAATACATAAAATCTAAATATTTAAAAAAATTCAAAATTGAAAACAATCAACTCTTTAAAATCAAAATATGACAATATTTTAAGGACGGGGAAGTATTACACTTATCGTTTACAAAATAAAATTTTCCAGATTAAAAAAAAAATGTATCGCGTAAATCACACGATATAGTAGCCAAAATAAAAAACTCTATCGTGTCGAATCAAATAAAAAGAAAATTAAGAAAGGGTATTACAGGGTATCGCGCTACACAATACAAGGACATATCATGTGCTACACACGGCGGTTTTTAAAGTGGGTAAACAAGAATCTTTATAATCGAACGAATCATGAATGAACCTATGACTATCTGATCGGATTTAGATCGGAAAATTATTACATCGAAACCTGCCTAGAATATGAATTTCCTAACAAACTCATACTAAACTCCCCAACGCTTATCGATCAAGAATAACGGCAAACATGTATGAAAACAGTTCTTTTAAATTCATGTTCTCGGGCTGAATTGTTGGAAACAGATGCCTCGATATGGGATTTATGTTACTAAAATAGATTAACCCGTATACAAAGTCAGTAACATTTTATTCTCGAATGTTTAATGACTCAGAATACTAAGACGGTAGAATCAATTTTTCCTTTGTTTCTTTACCCTATATATAGCTGGTTATGTATATAGGTTTGTCTATGTACCAAATAAATAAGCTTTGTTAATTTCTGCAGCATTACTTCAATTATTCTACCAAATATTGTAATCGGCTTTCCCCATTATAGTGAAATTTTCTGTGGCTCGCCTGGTGATTAGTCTCACACATCAAGGATACCACGCAAATTGTGTTATTATTTACTTTCTTCCGTAGATTTCCTTTACGTAATTTCATATCCTGGGCCAAAAGATCTCGTTATAAACCTGCACGTGTTCTATTCAGATCCGCGAAGACGATGGGCGGTAAAGGTTCGAAGTAGATAAGTTTAACGGGAGAAATAGTTTCGGCTCATAAGAATCAAGCAGGCATTATTGAGCCGAGAGGGATCCGTCTCCTCTTACGGCATCCGCCCGCACCGGCCCTGAAAATCCCGGATTCCTGTAGAGAAGGCACATCAACGCTACCGGTTGCCTCTGCGACGGAGATTATTACTAAAGCTGTTATGGCATCATTTGACAAGGGCTAAATGAAGTCTCAGAGTACTACTAGAAGTTAACGTTGTTAAATGCTCACTGTGACGCAGGAAGGTACGCCCCAAAAGACCACTTAGATAAACTAAATACTTATATTACTAGATTTGGCGTATTGATGTTTATGTTGATACTTAGGACGCCGCCATAATTCCCCAGTTTTTGACTGCATCATATGAAAATTTTAAGGAATCTATGACTAATGGTAAAAAATTTATAACTCTAGAAGAAATTATATATGCTCTTCATAACAGGGAATTGAGACATACCAGAAGTGGGTTCTAGTTTACTCAAGTTTCAAGTTATTCAATAGTATCGTGATTTGTTAGGGTGCAGTTTCCCTTTAAGAAAACAATTCAAACGGGTTCGAAACTAGGGGAAAATATTAATGTAGCGAGAAGCGGACATTTGGAAACCGATTGTCCTAAGGAAGAGTAGCGCGGGCAATTCTGAATGCATCCGTACCGCCGTCATGTCGGTAGTAGTACAAAATCCGAGGAAGATATAGCATTAGTTGTCGATACCACACATTTTACAATCGGCGCGTGATACTTAATTCCTCGAGCATCTTATCATATTTGTCCTAAGAGTGGGAACGGTTTTTTCTTAAGAGCGAGTAGACGGTGGTAATATTTCTACGGCCAGCCTGCTTGCAAAGTAGTCGTATAGGTTCCGTAAAAATTAGGACTCAAGGACGGTAACTTCAGACCTTAGAAGATGTTGATGCTCCCACTGACGACGGCACTTGATTTCTCACAGTCCGTTGCATGTAAAGGCCCGGGGCTTTTAAAGGTGAAGTGGGAGTGATAAATGTCTGGCAGAGGTTCTGCGTGATTCTCAAAGGTGTTAAGCAGGTACGTTTGTATTTTCCTCGCAAGGTGCTACGCTCGATTCTTTACCTGTCAGATCATCCGCTGTTGAAAAACGATAATATGACTAAGTTGCGGCATATGAGGCTTGGCCTCACATGAGTGAGAGAGGATGCGTATTCCTGCTGTGGACAATCTTCTTGTGCGCAAGGCTGCTGACTTGGGATTTGTGAGCACCGTGTCTTTGGAAAAATTACATCGAAGAAATTCCTCCGAAAGTCGAATTCATGTGAACAAAAAGTGTACACTGGATTGCTATCTACTCCATTGTCGTGTATCTTCAAGAGCTTGAATTGGGAGAGTCGAGGTATTACCGATTGATGATTATTCAAGGCGATGACTTGGGTCTTATTATGAAGCGTAAAAGGATATTTTCAAGCACTTCAAGGATTGGAAGATTTTATGGAAAATCAAACAGGGAAGAAGTTCAAGCGGTTAAGCGCATCGATAACGGTCCTGAATTGCTTCGTCTGAAGCCTTCATGAGTTTTGTAAGGCGAAGGGATTGCTAGGCATCATAATGTTAAAAGATACACCCCAAATAGTAACGCCAGAGCGTAACGCATGAATCAAACACTTGGAGAGAGCTCAAGCAAAGTGCCTCAAATGCCGGGTTGACGAGAATGCCTTGGGTCAGTTAGCCAACACGCCTATCTCAAACCGTGGTCCTCATACGTATTAACTGAAAAACTCCTGAATGAATTAAGTGGTTCAATAAAACATTATACAGGATTTGAGTTCTGGTCAGACCGCTATTATCATGTGAACGAGGGTAAGCTGTAACTTGGGCAAAGCAGCGGTATATTCTCAGAGGCTATGGCGACAAAAGTGGTATAGAATTTGGTCATATTCTCAGAGACTCCAGTTATTCCTGAGCAGAATGTAATATTTGACGAGAATTATGTTAGATCAACCATCACAAATTATAATTCCCCTCAAGGTAAGTGCAAGTCAAGCAAAAGTGAGCACATAGATTCTCAAAGTTAATGGCATGGGCGGTGAGTAGCTCTTCCTACCACAATCGTAGGCAACATCGGTTCCATCCTCGAGACGAATATCACAGCCAGTTTCGACGCCTAGAAGAGCAAATCCGAGTACCTCTTTCGAGGAACGATAGGCGAGGATATGTTGGCTTTTGCTTTGTGTTGCGAGGTTGATCCTCATGAACCGCTTTCTTACGCAGAAGCCTTTGAATCGGTACTAAGTCACCCAACGGTTGCCTACGGGAGAAGAGACGGAATCAGCTTCATAAGACCGACTCGGGGAGTTGGCGGTAGACCAACATTTAAGAAAGATTATTACTTGGGTGCGATTTTCGCTGCAGCATATCGCTACTGTATTTAAGTGGTTAAATATAAAGCCAGAAATGGCCAAGGCTTACCAAAGTAGCGAGTCAATACAACGAGATTTTCTCACCAGAAGTCGTATTACACACTTTAATGTGGTGCTTCTGTCAGAGTTGCACATCGTGACTTGAGCTCAAGCGCTAGACGCCAAATTTCTTACGGAGAGTCGATGAAGAAATTTATATGACCAAATGACGGTTTCTGTGAACCCTAAAGCGAAAGATTATGCTCAGATTGAAGAAATCTTGTATGGTTGCCAGCTCCAAGCGCAGTGGTACAAGAGACGCATAGCTACACGATGTAGATTGGGTATTCGAAGAGTCCATATGACAGTTTGTGTTTACTACAACAAGGTTAATAATGGCCTTTATCTACTTAGTTCTCGTATGTGTAAGATATTGATAAATGTAGCCAGAAGTCCGATATTCAAAAGTCAAGGGTTTACTTGGCGCCGAGCTTGAAATGAAGTTGATTTCGTGCCGAACGAAGATTTTGAAATGGAGACATTTAGATGTAAGTCGAAGAAGGATGCTCTTATCTCGTAAAAGGCTATGTTGAGAAAGATTCTATCCGTATTCGCATGGCACGCTAAACCAATTGAGACCCGAGTTCTACAAATGCTCGCTTGTCCGTTGCATTTGTACCCCTAATCATCTATCGAGAAAGCCATATGGAACCACAGCATTATTGCCGTGAGGGTTCATGGCTGACCCCGGAAACAACATCGCGTGCCGGAAGAGGGATTTTTTCGCTATCTCGTGAGGTACCTCCGACATACCTTGTTATGGTGGTAATAGTTTGCTTAATTTCTCGGATACTCCGACTGGAATTACGCTCGAGATGCAGACGGTAAGCATCTATGATTGGTTATGTTTTTACTCAAGTGTTCTGGCTGCGAGTTGGAGGGCTACGCCGCAATCCACGGGTGACTTTGTGTACTACCGGAAGTGCAGTATATGGCACTTACGTAAGCCGCTATGAGGGTATCTCGTTGAGATGACCAGTTTAGTGATTCGGGGGATACATCACGACGCGGTGATATATTGCGCATATTGAGCGCACATGCTTTTAACCAAGGATCGTGTTCATCATGATAGACAAAGCACATTGATGTGCAATATCATTTCTCGAAAGGAGATTGGCAACAAAGTGGGCATAAATAGATAACCCAATGATATGTGTTTACGGTTTAAGCTCAAGAGCAAGTTTCCGTGATTGCCCTGACTCACGAATATTCAGGAGTCGTTAGTTGCCCGCTGACGGGCAACGCCCGGTGCAAGAGCCACATCCGTGCACCCCGCACATCTGTTTCTGGCCCCAGCAATATCCCACGGATATCCCTGTGCACTTTGGGGAAAGTTTCTCGTTTATCCTGACATCTACCGGCGACACTGCCTGGGCGAGAGATTTGTCAATATGACCTGAATACCAAGCACGGGTAACCAAGTTTCCTTTTTGTTTCTTTACCCTATATATACGGGTTATGTATATAGGTTTATTCATGTACCAAATAATGTACATGTGCCACGAGGTATGTTAATCGCCATTTAATCATAAGTTATGTGGAGAATTCTTCTTAGACACGATATGTTATCTTCTAAGCTTTCACGGCGGTCATGTCCAAATCTACACTGAACTATTCGACATGCATACCCGTGCGATTGATTAGATATACCTTCGATCCAAAGAATCAGGATCGATAACCAATCACACACAAGTCATTTCATTCTATCTCAATCAAAGGAACACCTAACTAGTATCAGAAATCTCATTGTTTCAGGGCTCTGACAGAGGGATTTTGCCCCTGTATCACGATTCAAGCACTTCCTCTAGTGAACTTTAGATTGCTGGTGGAATCAAAATCTCATTGTTTGGGCAATGAAGTATACATGTATATGCAAAAGTATAAATATATACAAATATATAAACAAGGTAAATATATTCTATGAATTTAGAAGCAAAAAATTCATACATTGTCTTGACAATTGAAACATTTACAAAGAAAGCTGGCTGCTACTGAACCTAACACCATTCATATTTCTAATCCAAAGATTGCATATGTGCCTTCTATGTTTGATTTGAAGCTAGGATTTAGCGGCGGGTCTCATGCAATTTTGGTCAGGTCTACTTTTCATACGCCACATATTTCTTTTCAACTATCCATCAGATTATATATTAAATGGTATTGATTCAATAAATATGTTAAATGGTATGGAATAAATGACTCAAATTACATTATTAATGCAATAAATATACAATTACTAATAACAAATACGCACTTCAATACTAAATGCCATGCAATCATCACACAACAAACATACAAAACACCACCACGATACGAGATAATCCTCCTCAACCAAACCCAAACATACGATCTAATAAACGGCCCCATTTTCTCGATTTGAATATACAATAAATGCGAGGAATTAAATTCCAAATTTGAATATCATAATTAAAATATATAAGCAAAATTAATTGATATATATATAGGCAATGTGTCTAATAATTTATCAGAATAATGTCATGGGTTATATGATAATATAAATACTTGCAAGTAATTATATTCATTTATATTTAATAATCAGATAATATTATTATCCTTTACAAATAAACTAAAAGCGATAAATTTAAAAGTGATAATTTGAATTAAATAAATCATTTTAAATTTGTAATTACAATAACTATAATTTTATATGATATTTTTCATAAAAACCCAAATGAACATCAAAAAACATGAAATTAGGGCTTAAAACGGATTGGTTTTTTTTTTCAAAACCCTAGTCGCAGTTGAAGATGACGACATCGATAACTTGCCTATGACGCACGCCTCCACCTACAAACAGTGGGAAATACTTTTCCGTGTCCGCCGAACTATCAGCGCCGGACGCGCCTGTATCAGCCCGAAAGTTTCGATTAGTAATGTAATGTTCTCAATCAAATATTTGTGGGGAGAATCAGCCTTGCTAAAGGGCGGGATGCAGTGAGTTGAGCTTTTAACAAATAATTTTAACAATATTTTGGTTATTATTAAAACAAAGAAAATTACAGTCAAACTTTAATTAATCCGTTATTTTCTCCTCGAACTATCTCGAAACATCATTTTGGAATTCATCCAAATTAGAGTAAAGCTAATGCACCACCTTTGAATCCATGTCCAGTTCCACCGAATATCCAATATTCAAATCAATCTTGTCTAACTCAATCAATTTCTTTGGCCAAATTTGCAAACCTAACATGAACGCCCTACACCAGATCCACCCCTACGTAACGGCATCAAACTTAACCAAACCAATCAACTTGAGTTCACCACCTGAAAACCAACCCACGATATCCATTCCAACTGTCTGCCCGAACTAACTGCCATTATTAATAATTCTTTTGGGGCTTAATCTAAAATACAACATAAGCGAGTAATGCACTTTGAACGAAACCCACACCCAACCATGGCTGAACCCACCCCCCTACCCGAGTTCCATTTGTTATGACTTAGTAAACATTGTCATGTAACGGTATAATTGCATTTCACCATAATCCAAGTAGAAGCCACGAGCCACCCCTCACAAACATCAGTGGCACGCGTGTTAAGAATGAAGTTAAACGGAAACGCTACTATTTTGGTAAATGTACGATCAAATATCTACTATAGAATGATCCAATAATGTCTAAACCATCTATGCTTCTTACTTACAATGACGTGGCTCCATTACCCTTAATTTTGCCTACCCATCTCCACTAATCATAAGAAGAGAAAACTTTAGTTAATTTAATACCATGTGACACTTAATACAAGCCAATTTGATTTTTTTACTACACACACTTTATATTAGGAGATATATTAATGAGTAGTTATTGTATTAATGAATATTTTATTTTTATGTAAAGATATATCATTATCACTTACCACACAACAAGTGAGTTTATCAAATTTACATGGTATTAGGGCAATTTTTCTCTAAAAATATAATTCTTAAACCCCATATTACTTCTTCATTTTCGCGAGATTCCTAAGAACTAACCCCTGCTTGTTTATTCTTTCCGTAGCATACTTGACTTCACTATTCACCACCAATTTTCTATTTTAATTGTCCAAAGGTCAATTTTTCTACTTAATTATTTCAAGTTTCAGTCAGGCCTAAATATATATATATATATATATATATTTGAGAACCAACGGAAGTAGGGCCCATACTGGTTGGTCTTGAAGATGATCCAATAATGGAGATTAAGATTTTCAATATATGTAAAGTCTGAAGTCTCTGATTATAGATACTAAATACAAATCAAGTATTCGATAGTTTAGAAGTCTTTAAAGTTCTATCACCTATAATGGTAAGTCTTACCTCATCTCTTTAGTACTTTCAATTTATCGAATAAAACCTATATATAGGCATGCCACATTTGTATTCTTTTTGTTACTAGCGGCATAAGGATACTAGTTTACTAATTAACACAATGTGATTTACGAGGTCCATATCATACCTCTTCTTATGGTGCCCACTATTGCTTGCAATCCACATGGATGAATATTCTGCCAAGGTGGATCTGTTTTTATTTATCGAGCAAGATGTAGGTTTTCAAATATTTTATGCATTTTTTGCCATGATGATTGATAGGCAATTTAATGCTAAGGCATGTTGTGCGTAGTGATAACGGGACATAAATTCTTCTACTATGATTATTTCTCAAGTACGGCATAGTTTTTCGCATAGGGACTCTCAATAGAAACGCATGTATAACGTAAGCATCATCATATTTTGAACGTAGGTAGAGCCTTAAGATTTCAAGGTGGCTTAATGGCGACTTTGGGGTGAATGTATTTTAACCGTCAAGCATTTGATTAACCGTACACCCTCTAGCGTTTTGCTTTAAAACTCCTTTACGAGATGCTTACACAACCCTCCTCATACCGAATTTCATGTCTTTGGATGTTTACATGCTGGCTTAAGTATCTAAAAGTCTAAGGTGGATAAGTTTAGTAGTCGTGAGTAAAAGTTGTATTATTATGGGTTATCCTCATAAAAAGTGGATGAAAATTATTCATTTGGAGACTAGACCTATTTTGTTTCTCGCGATGAGATTTCAGAATATGAATTTCCCTATCTTGCCTCTACCGTTCAACTAGTATTTCTACCCAACCTTCGATTATCATAATGATTGTACTTCCGAGTGTTCTAAACCTAAAATTGGATGATTCTTTGTTGCACTCTGAGTTGGAATTGCTTGAGTCAAGGGAGGAGCCACCAAACAACCTTACTATGGAGAGATGCCGGCCGAATCGCCAAAGCTTCTCTTCGGGCCAGGCGCATTATGTCAAGAAATCTCCAAGCCTCAGTAGTCGGATGGTATCTGCAAGCATGTGAGGACGCAGATGCCGATCTCACTTAGAGCTGGGTAGAAAATGCGATAAGTGTGCCCGTGACGCTTCATGGACTATGTTGGCGAATACTATGTAAAAAGTTGAGTCCATCCTCCGCTTCATCCTCTTCATCTGCCCCTTAGATACCAAGTATCCTATTTCACATTTTGTAAATCAGAATCGCTTATCAAAATTTTAAAGTTTCGTAGTCAGAAATGAAAATGCCAAGCCTAAGTCTTTCAAAGAAGCACAGGATCCGAATGATAGGGAAAATCTGTATGAGATTATCGATTGAAGATAACAAAATTTCGGGAGTATAAAGGAGGGTTACTGTAGGTTAAGTTAATGGGTGCCCAATGGAAGTATAAAATTAAATACAAATCGACGGGAGCCACGGCAGATATAAAGTTAAAGTTATCGTTTGAAACCATCGATGAAAGTGATAGATTATACTTATACGCTTTCATGCTGCAAAGACAGGACGGTACTTGACGTTCTCGCAAGCATCGCAACCGAGAATTAGGAACTACATCGATGATGTGCATAATGCATTGTCGCACGGGTGATCTATTTGAGGAAGCGATACGAGGTTACCATGTTTTTCGAAGAATCATCCCGCTCAAGCTTGTAAACTCCATAAAGCTCTTTCATGGATTCAAACAGCACCCGGATGTCGGGTTTTTAAGCTTATTGTCGCTTGGAAAATATATGACTTTCTTTTAGTCCTATTCGATTATTCTCTATTTACGTTTGTACAAGGGTTACGCTCGCCTTCTACGTGTTGATTTATGTTGATTTATCCGATAATCTCTAAGAATGACTCCGGGCTGGTTGTATCATCCAGCTTTTAAACAAGATTTGAGTTCCTTCTTCCATACGGTAGATCTTCGTGTATTGAACATTTCTTGGGAGTTGTTGTTGCCCAGAATGAGCTGGTCTGCTTCTCGCTCTGGGAGGAGCCATGGATATCATTTCGCTAGGATTAGTTTGAGCCTGGCCCCGTGAGCTTTTCAATGGAGCGTAACCATCGCTTAGGACAGCTCGACTAGTCCTTTGCTGCGTGATGCCGAGAGGTTTCGAATGCTTGGTTGGTCGTTTGTTGTATTTTATCTTTACTCGCCCCGATTTGTCGTATGCGCTCGTACTTTCACTTTCATGAGCCTCGCCGATCACTGCCGCCTGCGGTGGTAAAGTATTTGAGTGGCGCCCCTGGCCGTGAATTTCGCTGATCGGATAAGGATCTACATCTTACCGGGTTGGTGCCACTCGATTAGGCCAGCTTGTCCTTTTGGACACGTGATCGTTGTCCGGTCGATCAGGTTTCTTGGTTCATCTCCTATTTTTGAAGACTAAGAAGCAAAGCTGACGTTGTCTCGCTCTCTACCGCTGCATTAACGCTTCTATGGCTTCTCCGACTACAATTGAAACGTTAAAGATTTACTTAGAATTTTGGGCCATTCATACATTACCTATGAATGTGAAATGTGATGCTTATTTTGCTATTTATATTGCTCAAAACTGCTTCCATGAACGTATTTAAGCATATTGAGATTGATTGTCATTTCTTATGATGCGGTTTTAGATGGGAATATCAACGTCTCCATGTCTCAAAGATCGAGTAGATCGGGTGCAGATCTTTTCACTAAGTCTTCATGAAAGTAATAGTTACATTTCAAGAAGTTAAGCATTCGAGATCTTCATAATTCAACTCAAGTGGCAGATTAGAGATATATCACAAGAATAGTTATTGTATTAGTCAAATATTTTATTGTAATATTTTAGGTTGTTTAGCCCATTAAAGTCATCTAATGTAGTATATATTGTATTATCATCATCAATAATAACAAAGAGAGTTTATCAAATTTACACTTTAACACTATACTTTAAAACCTTGAAAATATGTTGGATTCTCACAATATTCAAAATAAAGAAGAAAAGATAACTCATGGACATTTGATGCATATGGAATTATGATATAATTATTGTGGGAAAAGAAACATAAATGTCTAAAATGTAAATGACAAGTAAAAAATAAACTAGTGCTAAGATGACAAGAAAAGAAATCGAAGGAGTACTAAATTTGTATGAAGGATAAAATTGATAAAACCCGCTATAAATAATGGCAGCTTATTATTGTAGCAAATTAAGATAGCAAAAGAGTTCATTACATTGAAATGGGAACATTTCATTCAAGAATAACTATGTACTCGGGAGTCTTAGGAATCTCAAGATGATTTTTGATTGCTGGGGTGTTTGCTGACATTTTGCAGGAGGTGTGATGGATTATACGATTCTTGTGTGTAAAATGTCTTGGTGATCCAATGATCATGACGCGATGGTATCGCAGGTACGTAAATAACCATATAAATCAAGAGTAAAGTGACTAAGTGGCATTGTTCCTCTAGGCGCGGCGCTTAGTGAAACAAAAATTATTATTATGACTAGCTTCATCTTAATACCACCATTTTCTTTCTTCCTCCTTCGTACAATGTCAACCAAGAAGTTTCAAGATCTCCGGCTCGACGTTATAGTATCAAGAATGTCATTCCTCCGGCTGCCCTCTTGGTATCCTCAAAGGTGATTCCAAGATCTTAATGTCAAGTCCACAATGAACATTTCACATGCCCAAGAAATAATAGGCGCTGCAATAAATCATCCGCATATCTTCGTCAAGCCATGATCTTCTCTTTGATCCGGCTAAAGGAAGGCTATGTTCTCAAGTCCGTTGTTTTGTCACCGCTTTACTGCTTTTGCCCATAATGCTTAGTAATTGTTGGGCGGTTGTGTTCCCTTTGTTGTTGGGCATATGCCGAGCAGCAAGCCAGGTCCCAATTTGGGACAAATTCACCATACTGAAATGGAGGATCATATTTAAGGTGTATCATATCGATGTTGAACTATAATTATGTCGTAACTGTCGCGCTCCATTTATTTGGTGGTCCATTATAACCTAAAATGCAATAAATTAAGAGATACATACATTAGTATCGCAATACTAATATAGAACACATATCATGTCTGTTTAAGTTGAGATTCAATGTACATACATTTCATTTCCATATGCAACTTATAATATTTATACATACTAGTTTTAAGATAATTTATAGCACTAAACATTTATTTCAATGCTTAATCATATTTGTTAATCTCTCTTTAATGCAATTAGAATATTGATATCTAATGTAGAGAAACACAACTTTTTTCTACTCAAGACTTCATGCATCTGAAGAAAACAAAGTATTTAATGCTTTAGAAGAATCAACATTATATTTATGTAACTTTATGTTGGTACATAAAAATTAAAATTTAGGAATAGGAAATGATATCTTAGTCTAAGGGCATGGAAAACCTACAATTCTTTAGAGCTTTTATAGAGGTTATTACACATGCCTCATATAAAGAAGCTAGTTGTATCAAAACATATGATCTTCGGATGATCATGTTGAACATGTCATTTTACCACACAAGTTTCTCCAACCCCTAAGCGTATACTAGCATTCTAATAATATGGAAATCACATTTTATACAGCTTATTTGAGTTCCTAGTTTACCTTTATGGCTCTCTATGCCTGCTGTTTGTCCAATGTTCATTATACATCAATGAAGTTTAATACAAAAACACATATACTACTTTCCATAACGGGCAAAAGGGTACAGTAAATAAGGGTAGAACCCAGTTGTCATTCTATATGGGTTCAATCTTATACATACTGGGTTGAATCTTGAAATGTAGCATAACCTGGAAAAGAAGAATATGGAAGAAGATGAAAGCATATGAAAATGCAATCTTGGTAAGTTACAGAACACGAGTGATCTGCCTTTTAATTGTGGAAAATTGAATATGTCAGAAAAAATTAAGAGAGTTTGTTGGGTTAATCACAATATCAGTTACTAGCTACATGTATATATTTTTATATCCACAAGAAGAAATCAGAGAAATAAAGATGCCTAGCTTTAAGGGTAAACAGAAAAGCTTAAACAATACTATTTCCTTCCTTTCCTACTTATCTTTCTACCTTTTAATTTTTTGCGCCTAAAATATTTATCCTTCTAAAGATAAAAGATTATATTTTTAGATTTTCAATGTAATTTTTGTTATTAAATTATCAACCAACCAATTAGTATAGTAATTGATATTTTACATTTTCTTAATGATTTTTCGATTAATTTTATTTTTCTTAATCTACAAACACCAAAGATAACTAAAGTTAAACGATAAGCATAATATAGTTTTCAAACATGGATGTTTATAATATTTATGAAAGATTTTAAGACACGATGTATTAGACTACTGATCTAAGGGTAAACAACAAAGCCTAAACAATAGTTTTCTATAATATAGTTTTCTTAAATATGGATGTCGTATAATATCTATAGCATTTCAAACGAAAGACATGATGTATTGATCTCTTTGATTTAATTTATGAAATGCATTAATTATAAAAAACATGAACTACATAATCTAAAATGGGTGCCATAAATGATCTTTTGTTTTAAGAAATGACGCTGGCCGCATTTTTGAAAGATCATGCTAAGTCATTCAAATAATAATTTAGATATATATTCTCAAAAAATTATTTTTCAATTTATAATTGAATAATTATTATACAAAAAAATTTAGTATGACTAGACTAATTCATTGCATTAAAATGAAATTGACTTATTGTTATGATAAAATTGGGCAAAAATTTGGGCAGTTGCTACAAAGAAAGTAGAATATATTACGCCTCAACAGCAGCTTTTCAAACTCAAGACCTTCGGGGAGCAACTCAAGACCTTCAGAAGTCACAAAATAACGACACTGCACTATCGGAAAACGACTCACAATTTATAATGAACATCGATAATTAAAGCAAGATGAATTATAAAATTCATTTACTTATCAATTATCGAATTATTATAGAGCCTTTTAAAATTTTATTAAAAACATATTTTTCAACCACAACCAAAAATATTATAATAAGGGTGATATAATAATTAATAATGTAAAAAAGAAATAAATACATCTCATACTTTTATAAATATAAATAAATAGAGGATAATTATGGATCTATCAAAAAAATGAAGTGGGCAAACGATGCACGCTGTTTGTTGAAGGCAGCCCTTTAAGATGAGAATATTATTAATCTGTCAAATCACAATACTTTGAATATACTCTACTATTGTCATGTCAATTTAAATCAAATTAAAGTTGTGTTATGTGAAAAAAGCAAATGTGACTATATTCTTACAGTAACGGAAGAAAATATAATTCTCCGGTAAATGCAAAGTTAGATTCTGGTATCTGCAATGATCTTACTGTCTTTCACTGATGTTATATGTTAAGAGTAGTCTCAAATTAGAGTTTCAGCCTCAGCCACAAGTTGATACCCAAGAATTCCACGTTAGACCTTCAATCAGATCCAAAAGAATTCTAACCTGACAGCGAGAAGCAAACACTAGAAGCCACCACAATGCTCAGGATGAAATGGAAGCCTATGGGGCTTCAGGAAACACGTCTGCTGTTTGTATTAATAAAGCTAATTCTGAGCTCAAACAAATATTGAATATGGTCCAGCAAAGCATCCAGCCATAGCTTAAGACTGGTTGCCCAGCTTTTGCAACTGCAAATAAGGTCACCTACTGAATTCCCCCAAGCGAGTACAGTCAAGCCTAGGAGTGAAGCAGGAAGTTTGAGGATTATCCCAAGGGCTTCAAGGCAATTGAGGAGTTCCCCAGCCACAGTTGAGATCCAAAATACGCTCATAACAAATGCGACAAGCACCGTAGGCAGCTGTTCAGCTTTCTACCAAATAATGAGAGTTTACAAGAACAGCTTACCAATGAGAACCACTGACCAGAGAGGAAAAATGAATATTCGGCGAGAAAAGAAATAAAGTATCTAATGAATGACTGTAAGAGTACACAGAAGAGCAAGTGGACATAGAGCAACATTGCAGATCTGGTAAAAATCTATTCCACTAGAAGCAAGTCTCGGGAATTGTGAGTTTCAAAAAGTACTGATACTGGTATTCAGAGCTAAAAACCTGGTTACAATGAGAAATAGAAGCAATGAATAAATAGACGATTATATTTATGTTTTTAAACTGATAATGGTCAGAGAAAGAAACAAAAGTACTGTAGACTTCCTTAAAATGCTGATTAAAATTACGCTAAAAGTTAGACGTGGCTAATACCGATGAAACTTTCACTTGTGCAGATAGAACACTAAGTTGCAGATTACAAATACAGGCCCTATTATTTAAATATATGTTCAACAATAATGAGACTATCACTTTCTTTCAAAACTTCTAGCCAAAATTAATTTGTTCTTGAACCCAGGTAAACCAACTGCCCTCCTCATTTTAACCAAAAGTGTTCATAATCGCATTTTACTCTGACCTCTGTCATTTTAAATGTTCAAATTAATCCCCTATCATCTCTATTTATTGCAGAAGACACTTTATCAGTTATGTCATGTCATGAGGTCAGTTTCATATATTAAAGATAGTAAGTTGCAACATTTCTAAAACCCAATGTCTAGTACTGTACTCAGAACACAGAGGGATTGATAAAATTTTAGAGTAAAATGCCCTTATACTCAAATAGATTTGACCAATTGTGTATTCCCCAACTTTTCGCAATACAATACCTCCTCAGCACCATGTCAAGTCGAAGCCGAATGCCTAGAGCAGTAACGCCCCAACGAATTCTTCTTGACGGGTCCCCGCTTCGTGAAACGGTCAAATGTTTGCTCTCCACTTCCACTCTGCCCCGCGATGTGTAATACGCCTCCCTCGATCTCCATCAACATTTACCCTGCAACTCCGTTGCTCCACACTAGGCTCACTCAACGCCACAATGCTATCCCACAGCTCGTGATCTTGCACCTCTACCTTTCGACACCTCGCACCCCGTCGCACCTCTCGCAACGCCTAAACGAATAGACCCACGTAGGCATCCTCAAATTCACGATCTATCATGGAAAGGTAGATTAGACTCCACCAAGATCAAATATCGCTAACTCCCCCAACAACTATAAACCTAAAGTAATATTAACCATACAAGATTAATCTTAAACACTTTTAAACTGTGGCTCCGATACCAAATCAGAACGACCCACCCTGGCAAAGCAATTTCCCCAAGCTGCTATGTGATCATCAACAACCCATATACCGTGAGTCACCAATCGAACTGATAACAACATAAATACATCATTTGACATTAATAATAACAATACACCTTATTCATCGCAAAGGACTTAACAACACACCACACAAATCACATCATCAACATGAAACATACATCAACTTTGAAATAATATAACCAAACAATACACAACACAAATTTCGATATACATCATAGTAAAGACAAACATGACCTTCAATATACAACATGTATGTTTGAAACATAACAGCAGGAACAATGTGAGAATGATCAAGCCGAGGACTACATGCCACCACCGCCTCACCTACGATCTTATCAACGCCGCCTCCTCAACAACCTCGTGGATCACCTCCTAAAAACCTAGGTACAAATGCCCGCCCATATGTAGCAGGGAGTAAGCAGCTGTTTAATAATACAAATATCACAAATAGTATCCAACAACATATAATCATACTTATATATAAGAACATATGTATAAACATTAATAAGACTACTTCCAACGGACAACTACTCCCAAATTACATAGTAACCTCTTATTCAATATCACTACGAGATCAACATAACACTCTACACATATATTTATAACCATCAACAATGCATAATCAAATATTCATTCAAATAAAATAACACAATCAATAATGGTTAGTCCAACAAAATATATAACATCAAAACCTCCATCCACACATCCATCCACCAACCACACATCCACCAATACACACATCTCCCAACACATATATATACATCACAATCCTCCCGACCGAGGCTACCCCCTCAATATGCATAGTTGGAAATCAATGAGAATTGATTCCCTTTTATTGTGCCCGCGATAATCAAGCAGATCAATTCATTTACCGTTCGGGTTAAACGGCATTAGCATAACTCTGTTGTTCACCTTAGTAATCATGACATATCACTAGCTGGGTTCTCATGATAATTTAAGTACATGAAATGTATCGCTAAATTTTACTCATTAATCATTATAATAACAAGAATCGGTCAATTATTATTATACAACTTACTATTATCCTGTTCTCGTGGCCACACACATACAACGATATTCTAATAATATTTCATGAAACGTAAATTAAACGAGACTTCGTATATCATGAAATGTATTTCTCAATATTTATATATTTGTCAATGGTCAGACAGCATCAATTGCTAAACTTGCAGTTTAATCAATTAAGCAATCGAGATTGATAAATAACTCGATAAGTTATCGATAATGACTCGTTAGTATTTTGAATTTGACTGTTGGTTAATTAAAAATAACAACTCACTAGTAACTCACAGCTTTTAATTGTGGCTCATAACGGCCCAATTAAGTTAACGAAAGTTAAACCGATTTCTTAACGAAGTCGCTTAACGAGCCGGAATTGGGACTCGCATTTAAAGACGGGATTGAAGTTTTCAATGCTAAATCATAAAAAACTCAACCTCCCCCTCTAAAGTTCTCCCTATATAGAATCGTGGAAGAGCAGCCTTTCTTCCAATTTCATTTCATCTTCAAACTCTAGCAAGCCTCAAGCATTCTGCCTGCTTTTCCTCTCGTACGCAAGCAATCTAGAGCACATCATTTCTGTGATCGGAATAAGCTGAGCAGACTTCTCAAGTGGGCTTAATGCCGAGGTTGATTACAGGATTCGGGGTTCGTCATTCGCCGCTATGTAAGAATCTCTTTATTCATACATTTATATTTTGTGTTTAGATTAATATACATCAATTCGAGGATCCGGATGTAATGACCGTGCTTATCACGAATAAATTCATAGATTCACAGCCGGCCTCGAATTTCGTAAGTACCTGCTCAATTTATTTTATCTGGGCTTTGAATGTGTGTCGAGATAATAAGTTAGTTGATTCGATTATTTCAATATTTATATATTCAATCATCAATATATAATATGGAAAAAAATCAACCCATTTTATATATATTTCATTGACGGCCGAATCATTTAAATGCATTGATTTTTGATGACTACGCTATTTTAATTGTTTCATTTAATCAGCGATTAAAAATTGATTAATTTGTACTTTAATTGAGGTAATCATTTTCGATTTTATTGCAGAGGGTTAAATTTCAAAAAATTACGAAATTCAATCTGTATGCTCATGACCTTTGAGGTTCATCCTGCAGTTTTCCTGCACTTTCAATTTTTAAGTACTCCAAAAAATCTATCAATTCTCTTGATTGTTGTGCTTAATCGAAAACTGTGGTTGCTGGAGTAAAATTCCAATCGGACAATGCTCACAATAATATTGTTGATGTTCAAGTCAAATTCCAGAATTTTTTAGAGTTCTCCAAATCAAGCTTACGTTTCTAATTAATTTTAAAATCGAAAACCTGAAATTTAATTAACAAAATCTGCCTCTCTCCCGAACTGCTGGACATCGCCGTGCTGAATTGCACGCTGCCACTGACGTAGCTCACTCTGGCCGTATTTCCGCACCGGCGGCGCATGTCAAGGGGTGGTGGCTGATATCGGTCGCTTTACCGCCGGCCGGCCGTCCGTTTAAAAACCCTAAACGATTTTAAAGATATGTTCTGTCACTTTAGAGTTTCCAACAATAGTTGTAATAGAAGTACCGCTAGGAGTTGCTTGGTAAAATTAGATTAGCATATAGCCCAATACGCTTAGGAGTTTCAACAATAGTTGCAATAGGAGTACCACTAGGAGTTGCTTGGTAAAACTAGATTAGCCACGAACCGTATGAAAGTCTATCTCATATAATACTAATAATAATAGTTCTGCATGATAATAAATAATAATAATAATAATAATTCTACACAAAGTATATGATTATTTAACTAACATCTATTTATGTAATAATAATAAAAATAGTTCATATAAAACATATTATTTAATAGTAGTTAATTCCTATTATAACCTTTTATTATCAATTAAGAGGTGAAATTATTAATTAGAAAGATAATATTTTTGCCTAACTTTTAAATTTCTTGTAGAGAATTGTAATTTATTTAATTAATAGTGAAGTGCGAAACAAAACACAAACTTTATTCACATTTTTATACAAGTAAATGTATTTGTCTTTATTTATCAGCTTATATTAATTTTCACAGGTTATTCATTGTTCGTAATTTTATCTAAGATATCATGTTACCTAACCGGTATTTAAAAAACGTAATACAGAAAATAGTGAATAATTGATTAGGGAATTGTTATATGAAAATATGTAATAACTTAATTGGTTCAGTAGATTTTCTTGTGCTTCATGTTTTTAGATTAATTAAATCATATATGAATAATAGTATTTTAGTTAATTTAGGGACTTAACCGGTAAACCGGCCCACCTAACGGTATCTCGGATTTTAGATAAAATCGAACCCAAGAAATAATTGATAATTTAGATTGTAAATATTTAGTTGAAGTTGTATTTGGTGAAATCTTTTCTCCAATAAACCAAAAATATATACTTTAGCTGTTTTACTTCTTGCATTTAGTTTAGTTACTTTAAAATCCAATTCATGTTTAAATTAATTTCTAAAATAGTTTAACTAGTTTTAATCAAATAAAATAATCAACTCTATGTGATTCGACACTCGTTATACTACTGTAAGATTCGTACACTTAGGAAATTAAATTATAATTCATCAGGGATTAAAGTAGAAGTTGACTATCAAGTCGCCAAGAACTTCCTATTTTGTGCAAGTCACAGACAGAGCAAAGTTGAGTAACTTTTGTGATTTGGGTTTTATATTTTTGTGGTCAACGTTGCTATATTGATGCAAAAACATTCCTGCTATCATTGCTAGAGTCTGTTGAGCCTACATGATGAGTCTCATCGATGCACTCATTTTGGTTCTTAGGTTGACAATACTCCAATCAAGTAAAACTACTGTTATTTGGTTCACATTTTTTCTAAATCTAATTTACCAAATCTATTATTGATGTCTTAGACCATTCAGACTAGAGGTCATATAATGTTGTTTTATTCAACTTTATATCCGGAAAATATAACTAAAGTTCTTATTTCATAATACTACTATAATTTTCTGTGATCATTCTTTTCACATTACACTATTCAAAGGGGATAATTTAAAAGACAATTATCTCATTCCACATCATATTATTTTTACATCACATCATCAAACATCCTTATTATATTTTACACTCTACAGTAGGGGACAATTAAAAAAATAATTTAATTTTTTCTTTCCTCAATACTATTATAACGTATATAACCTAGAAAAATGTATTAAAATTTTATTAGCCAAATAAAATAAATCAAGTCTGTATTAATAGATCTCGAATATTGGTAAACAAAATTTAATTTTTATTAAATTATAATCTCAAAAAATTAAATAAAAAACTAAGTTTGTTAAACGAAATAAAAAGAACAAATCTGACCCTATTTGTCATACAATGTCGAGGATAATTCAGTTACTGCTTGCTCCAATTCTCTTCTCAATTGTCCCCTATTACAAACAATTATCTCCAATCCTCCCCTCAATTACACTCTGCTGCTGATAGTATACATTTCTAAAATCATTCTCTCCACTTGGTATAAATATGTAAACATCTGAAATTGTCTAACAAGAAATCTAGTTTTGGAGAATAATATAATGAGTTGCACAGATGATAAAGCTAGTATATGGACTTATGGAGTGATTTAATGATTTTATTGTACTTTTGCCTAGAGCTAGATTTCCTATCTATAATATGTTGCAGCACTGGTTGAAGTTTACTCATCAATCAAACAAGAAAGCAACAATTGATTATATCATTACAAAAACACAAATTAAGACTGAAGTAACCTCATGTTTCCATTTCACCCCAATAAGGCACAAACAATCCTTCAAGGGAGACTAAGAAACACAGGAACAGACACAAGAGGACTTGGATTAACAACAAACCCAAGTCACATAGTTACAGACAGATGAAAGACAAAGACAAACCAAATAAAACAAAGGAACTAATAAGCATTCTACAACACATACATTATTACCGGACATTTTGGTCTAAACACTATTTTGTTTCGTGACAGGAATGTAAGAAGAATTTTTTTTTTTCAAAAAGACAACGTATATTAACCAAGAAGTTGATCAATATACATTGTCTTTATGAACCTATTTCCTTCCTCCATATTAACCAACCGTATATTAACCAAGAATTTTTTTTTCTTCAAAAAGACAACGTATATTAACCATGTTGAGGCTCGGCTCTCAAACGCTGCCTCTGCTGCAGGCTGCAGCTGATTTCTTCTCAAACAGATTTTATTTTCCTATTGTGGAAGCTAAGGCTTAGCGAAGGAAGTAGAACCATCTCGCGGAGGCCATCATTCATTTATTGTTGGGACTATGTTTAACAAGTGGATATCTTGTTATCAATCCGATAATAATACTAGGTATGAACTTAAAATAAGTTACTGTATTAGTCAATAGACTAGTTTGATAATGTACTCGGTCAAAGGATAAGAAAAATGTTCAAAAATATCTAAAGATAAAGGATTGAATTAGTACTTGTAAAAATTTATGCTCACTTTTTATTCACTTATAAGTTTCATGTGTAGTTTGTCAAACATGTAAAAATTGAAAATGCAACCAATCAGTGAACTTTGACTCCAAAAACTAAGCCAATTATATCTCCAAGTTTCCAGCAATTCTGGTCCTCAAATAACTAACCTCATAGATTTTGGATCAGCATAATAACATTGACTCGATTCATCCCTGAGAAATGGAGGTAAACAAACTAACTATAAAACAAATAATTTCACATTGGATCCTCAGTAAAAATCTGTGATCCATCTATGACATTATCAGATGGTCCACAATTCATGTGCCCAGGTGAAAATAATACATATACGGAAGAACAAAAAAATCTTTCACTTTAGTGTTAGCCCACAATAATGATGAAACAAGAAGAGAACAAATTCAATAGTAGTGTTAGTGATGATGGAGTCGTCATTAAGGTTTACACTGAATCAACAACACTTTTGCATCATCAAAACACGAATGCTAATAAAATAGGTAACAATTCAAGAGGAGGATATAATCGCCGCGCAGAACTGCTTGCACGTGTACATCACTTGAGAGGGCTTGCAACTTCCGAACAGCAAAATGCTAAATTCCCAGAAATGGACAATACTCCCAACCTTAATCAGAAGGTAATAATCATCTTTATCCTCAATATAGGACGCATATATACTACAAGAAATCATTCTCAACATTGTATATTCGCTTGTTTGATCCAAAATCAGGAGTTCAATACATTCTTTAAACTTTGTGAATATTATGCGTTGTTTAAACTCTGCGAAAAATGTAGAGCTCTCCCTCGACATCAGATTTTTATCAATTGTAACTTGGAGAAACTCATTTTTTTGCAGAAGAAGAAACTTCCAGTATTTTCTATGGCAAGGATAGAGTTGTGTTGTTATCAATGTTTCAATAGACCTAAGAAACAACAATGTGGATACGAGCACATCGTCACGGAAGACTATCAAGGCAACAACATTGAAGGAATGAGATTTCTAGAACCTGCCAGGACAAGATCACCATACAAGAGAAATTCCAAAATCATTGTAAGTAGAGCACCGGATTGATTACGTTGATTCATGTCCCACTGTCTATAACAGAGACAATATAAAATCTCATCAATTGCATTAACAGGGAAAGTTGAAGAATTTTCTGAAGGGTCTATCCTGCATCTGGCACTGCAAGAAATATTGACAATATTCATAATGGTCCTAAAGGTTCACTCCAATGATACAATCTTTTTGCAAATAATGTACGTGAATCGGATTTTGGATTGGTGTTAAATTCTAAAGCTTCTCAGTGGTACCGTGAGAATCAACTAATACCGAAGATGCAAAAAAAAGAGAAAGAGTAAAGAATCAAAAGACACAATCCATTATACCTTGATCACATCTAAAACTCAGTGGAATAATATATTTACAATTAACTCTGCAGTTTGATCTTTGTAATCACTCGTCACAAATCTCAGCAACAATCTGGTGAGTGTAGGTACAACAGATGTTTCTGTTCTGGAGAAACAACTCTCCCACAATAAATTTTAATGTTCAAATACAAAAATGATACTGAGCTGTGTAATCAAATGGAATCAGCACACAGTAGTGGGATCCTTCCAAAACCTGCAGACCTGGAACTTGGTAACACTGCAAGCATGGCAATGAGGGTTGAGTTGTTGAATGGGGGCAGTCTCATGTAGATTGTAGAACAATTATTGCGAGAGAAACTCAACGCAATGAAGTCATGTCCTGGAACAATATGACATGGAGTGACAATTAATTCACAGTCTAACATGGTTTCATTCAAGTTGGTAGTTCATTAAGGGAGGTTGTCCCATCTGCAAAGCCAGGCCAGCAAGGAACTATTACCAATGGGATCATCAAGCTTATGCATCATGCAAATTTGGAAAACCCACCCAACATGATGTAAAACAATCCAAATAAATCTAAGAATTATAAGTAAAAGGCTAACTAGCCGTTTGCCCCCTGAACTATACGTTTGTGTTCAATTTGCAAGGCCAAAATCTGCAAGTTTCACATAACCATCAACATCCAATAATATATTTGCACATTTTGATGTCCCTGCACAACAAGTCAGCAGAAGAATAAATTTATTTAGCGAAATGAAGGTTCTCAAATGCAATAAATATGGGTAAAGATAAACCTTTCCATCCAATAGGAGTCGAGACTCAAGAGGATGACTCATCTGTCCCCTTAACAGTAACTCAGGAAGTGAATTGTTAAACTACATAGTTACTAGTGCTATATCAAGGTAATCATAGCTGATTAGGGTGTACAAAAGTAGTCTGACCAATGCTCCTTAAAGATAACCTGAGACTTCCTTGAAAATGTTTGTAGTTTTTTGCACAATTCAATGAGCTGGAGAGAATCGCCTAAACTAATAACCAAAATTGGAATAACTTATCCGACATTTCCTGGTATATGATCTCTCTTCCCTTGTCTCCTTGATCAAGCAAAGAAAAAGCCGCCACTGGGGAAGTAGAATAAACAAAATCCCCCAGGATATCCAATTCGCCAATTTCCATCTAATGTTGTCAAACCTATTAATCCCAACTACTTCACATCTCTTTGCTATATTAATTTTTTTTGGCATATTGGCATTGATTTCTTATCCTTTTCAAATCATAATCTTACAGAAACTATTTCAAAATTTGTTCTTAAATTCAAAAACAAACAATCCTTTATCCAAGATGAAATTTTTCTTGTTAGCGGAGTATTTGGCTAAACAAAAATGCTTTGGTATTCAACAATGAGCAATACAATGAAACTCAATTGCTTGGCAAAGCTTCTGCACTCAAAACAGATTGGACTGTGAAGCCATATTTAGATAATTTGATGACAAGTTTAAATATGATTAAGTTTTTCAAAGGTAAGTTGATAAAACTTAGCCTATATAATTAAATAATTGGGAGACAAGTAATATCTAGAAGACTTTAGCCTATATTGATTGATTATTATTGTATTGAATATTAAAATCATGAAAATATCTTGAGAGATTTATAGCAACTTTGTAATTAGAGTTTTGTCATAAAGAAAATATTTAATTGAAGGCGAATAGGGTTAACACAGTAAATTATGTCGGTGCTTCACGAAGTTATTAGTGGATCGGCCATCTTTGAATTGCTATATTGAGGGTGAGCAGGAATTAAATCTGTCGTTTATTGCTTTCTCTTTTTTGTTTGTCATGTAATGCGAATTAGTGTAGAAATGTCAATCGGTATTAGTTTATCATCCTCGGTGAAATCTAGTTATTATATTAATTTGAGGTACATCGAATTTGTGCAGTAACGATGTATGATTCTAACAATTGGTATCGAGCAAGGTTGCGATAATCAAGAAATGAAATTCGGAGGGATTATGGTGGAGACTAAGGAGTTACGATCTTTGCAAGGTGGCAGTTATTTGATGGAATTAATTTTCGATTGTGAAATATGTAAATTGAATTATCGTATCTGAGAAGAACATTTGACAATTTACTAGAAGCCGAAAGAGATGGCCCATAAGAAGTGGAACAAGCCCAGGCAGGGAAAGTTACAGGGAGATCCGATTGAAGCTTCTTGATAGCGTGTATCTCGTAATGTGGCGAAAAGAGACCCGCAACAATGAGGGCAATGAGCGTGCCGTCGGATGCGTAAGAAAGCCCCTTCTTTCAAAATATGGTATTTCTTATGAAAAATCTCTTTAATTTGAAGATAGTTAAAGGTACTTCTCTAAACACACACTTCAATAATATGAAAAACATTATTAATCAATTGGTAACTATCGAATTTATTGTTGATGATGAATGGAAAGCTTTAATTATTGTGGCAGATTCTAGAAATAGTTATGAATCCAGCGTAGAGGGGTTCACGATGCAAGTCATCTTCTTTGGGAAGTACCGATTCTTGAACTCTAAGGATGGTTGTTCGGTTTTCGATGAGGGAATTATTGAATGAATCAGTGTGGTGGTCGGGGTCCTACTATTTGTAGGGACTGATGGAAGAACAACTATGGGAACAAAATGGTAATGGTACATTGACGGACACTTTAATGCTAAATTGTTCTTTGAGGGCATAAATCGATTCTACGTATAAAGGTTGCAACGAAGGGGTGTCCTTGAGGATCGTAGGGATTGAGCATAGGAAAAGGCATTATAAAGAGGGTACCAGCCTGCTTGTATTACACTTCTTGAAAGAAAGTATTTTGATCAAACACGAATATAATAAATGAATCAGAGTGAGAGGAATGAGGCCAAGAAAGAAGAGGATTCATTGATGTGTTGGAACTAAGAGATATTATATCTCGTAAAATGTCGGATTGAGCAATTTGATTGATCAACTTAGGTATACGTTGAGACTATAAAGTCAATATATATTAATTGTTAGACAATTACTATTTAGAATTTATCGGAATCGCATTAGGGGTTATGATGAGCTGCAGGGTCATTCATAATCTATATATTAAGATGATAATTGGTTAATATTATACAATATAGCATATTGTCGATCCGATAAATCGGAAGATACTTACAAATAGTAAACCAGTAATAATAATATGTATTATAACTTCTGATTTTAAAGTGAAAAATAAGAGAAAACATTCAGGGGCAAGATTGGGTTTTGGGTTTAGGGAGAGTCGGCTAGGCGGTAGGATTTGGATGGGGTTTGTGGGTTTTTATCTCTTAAAAATGCCATTCGTTTGTGTACATAAATAGAGAGCTCACCCTCTCATAACCGGATTTGCTCCAGTTCTTGACTTTTTGAAGTCGAAAGAATTCTCTAAATATCTTTAGTTCGACCGACCCATACTTGCTTAGGAAGAAATTAGTTTAACTTTCATTATTGTTTGGTTCGCTGTCGTTACAGTAAAGCCTTGAGGGAGGAGGTCGGGTGTGAATTTCTTAGTGTGGATCTTTCTTGCCCTAAGAATCTGCGTCTTTTGGGTATATGAGTTAAATACGTTTTAGATCATGAATTAAAATATTCGAAGAAAGGTACACATTTGTAATTCCTATTTATTATTTTGTATATCCAGTAGTATATGGGATTCGCGTCAAATTAGTTTAGAAGCTGATTGAATTGAATAATAAACATCAACGGTGGCCTCGAGCTCATGTTACGTGAGATACAATTATGAAATAATGTAAAAAGCGTTTCTATTGAATTATGAACTGATTTGCATGTTTAATTTGTAATTAATGGTGTTTTAGTTCCTATAGAAGAGTTATGTTAATAAAATAATTAAATATAATTAATTGTTAATTATTTTCGAAATTTATTAATGTGAAAAATTTTCAAATAATATTTTTTTGATTTTTTTGAGAATTTTCGATTTTTAATTAATTTTCTGCTCCGGTTTATTAATTGACAAGTAAAGACCGTCGATTCTGTTATGAATCATATCAGACCAGAGAAGGTCGGAAGCGTATTGCATCGGCCAGTGACGTCGGGCGTGTTGTCATGACTCGAAAGTCAAGCGAGTTGGCCCGTCCAAGCAGTGGCTTCGTTGACGGACCGTTATTTCGGGTCGAGCCAGTTTCGACGACCCCGAACTGCGACCGACCGGATCGTCGTTTCGGGCGACCGTGGCGATTGCGTGGATGACCACGTGGCATACCGTCAACTTTGTAAATGTCATCCAGCGTCATCAATCCGGTGGCGCGTCATTGTAATGGCGTATCGGCCCAGCATCGGCACCATGTGAGCAATGGGCGTGGCGATTTATGATGTTTAGACGTAGGCGTGGGCGTTCAAACTCATTTTGAACGTCTGATCGATGTAGGGCATTGGTCCGCGTTCACTTCAGCAGGCTGGTGGGTTTGAGCCTGGTGGGCCGGTTCGCGGGTTGGCTCTTCTGGGGATGATCGAACCGGTCAACTACGTAATGTTGGATAGTCCAATTTAATTATTTAATAGGTTAATTGAGTTTTGATTTGATTGGCTGATTAGCGATGGATTTTTGTTAGAATTGATTTGTTAGAAATCGATTAAATTGTATTAATTTAATTTAACATTGAGAATTATTTTAATGATTTGTTTTAACCACATTAAAATAGATTCTAATAAGATTAGATTAAATTTAATTATTCATTGGAATTAATTGAAACTAATGAATTTAATTAATGAATCTTTTTTAAAAGAAAAAATTTATTTCATATAAAGCAATGAACAAATTACACCAGAGCCAACCCTGCACCTCAACCTCATCCTCATGCTGAAATTCCATTCAGCACACAAGGTCCAGTTAACCTTGGTGTTTGGAACATTTTTCAAACATAACACTCTATCTCTAATGGTATTCATACATTTATACACAAGCTGATCTACTGGACAACTCCTACGATTAAAAATTGTGCAATTTCTTTCACACCAAATGTGATATATGACACAAACAAAACTCATTCTCCTGATCTGGTTGAGCAGACTTTTACCTCTCCCATGAGCAATCATAATCTCCAGTTCTTCTTTCCATGTTCCAGGCTGATGGTATAGCTTAATATACATGAGAAACTTCCTTCACACCTCTTTCGCATAGTCACATGTAAAAAACAAGTGCTCTAAGCTCTCCTTCTCTCCACAAAACATAGAACAATCATCTTGAATCATATTCCACCTCAACAATTTGTCCTTTGTATATAATCTACCCAGGCACATCATCCATGCTAGCATGCAGTGTTTTGGAACATTCCCTCTACTCCATATCACTTTGAACCACTCATTTTTATTGTCTTGCTGTCTAAGAGCATCCTAGGCCTTTGCACATCTAAACTTCTCATTATTCATCCACATAACTTTGTCTTCCTTCCATGCTATCAAACCTGAAAGATTACTCTACAACTCTAATAATCTTGGAGTACCTATTCTGCCAACTACATGAAAGTTTCTATTCACAACATCTGCAACTGTATCAGTATCTTGAATTCTCATACTACTAATTTCCTCTTTAGTTAGCACATTATGCAAAGGTCCCCAACTATGTCAATTATCATACAGAAAACAGCATTCAGTTCCACTTCCAACATTAATTTTGATACACTGTTGCAGTTGATCTCTAAGTCTTAGCAACCTTTTCCATACTCAAGAATCTGTACTTTTCCCCTTCACATCCCACACACACTTCCTTTTCAATTTGTATTTGTGAATCCACTTAACCCATAGTTTGTTTAGAATTACAGAGGTCCCACACATGTTGGCTTATACATTCCTTATTCCAATCCAACAATCTCTTAATTCCTCAACCATCCTCATTCTTCTTCTTTCCACCTGAGACCAGGCAACGAGCTTTGACTTGATTACACTTCCCCACAAAAAGTTTCTGACAACTTTTTCAATCTCATTCATAACTCTAATAGGCAGGAACACACTGGGCAATAATTTGTAATGCCAAACAACTTCCAGAATTAGTAAAGCCAATCTTCCTGCGCTCAAATATCTGTGCCCCATCCATTTATTCTGCTCACCCACTTTATCACAAAGTGTTAAGAGAATGATTAGCTGTTATATTATCGCATTGTAAATCGCGTATTTATGCTCCTGAGGTTAATCGCTAATGGGCTCTTTATTATTGAAACATCTGTCTGTATTCCGATATCGTGTCAGATTCTTGTACTTTCGAGTTGGAGGCAGCGCCGAGTTGTGTATGCCCATTTGTCAAGAAAATAAAAATTAAATTTATTTGTTAAAGGGCAGTAAAGATGTCATTGGATACATGAGATGTAAGTAATAGTGCGAAATCTAGGCGTGTATGAAATGGCAATCAGCTTGATATCTTGAGCATTCGCAAATACGGGATTACGTCTGCGAGATCTGAAAAATTAGTATCGATATTACCGGCCGGGCCGTGTATACGAACCCCGGAACCTCGAGGGAGGCCCTTGTCCAGCAATTAGCGTATCGGTTTCGCATTTGCCACATATTACGCTTGAGCGAAGAACAAAGACACCGATGTCTTGTTTGCCGATTTCAGGAAACGGGGAGATCGAACTTATTGCTCAATCCCTATTGCGATCGCCTTGTTGTAGAATGACTGCACGTCAAAAATCGCTCGAGGCGCATCGCGTTTAACCCGGTACTCGCTTAACCGGAGACCGCTGAATGTGGACAACTCGGTGCGGAAACCCGACGATATTCTTCACTTTGGCTGTAGGAATTGAGAGCGAACATGTACACAACAAATATACGAGTCGAGTAAAAGCCAAATAGAGAAGACGTCCACAAGTCGTCGATATTTCTCCCCATCTGCGAGTGCAGGGCTAGTCGAAAGCCCCGATTTTGGTCTGTTCCAGCCAAAGGAATGCAGGGTTCGAACCTAGAAGACACATTTTCGAGAGACAACATCGAGAGAGTACTTTGTGAGGAAAAATACATGAGGCTCGTGCCCTGCATGATACCCAATGCCAATTTTCATTGGCTTCATGTGGCTCACGTGTGCAAGTAATCTTTAAATCATGATATCGGCCCGGTTATTACGAGAAATAATTAAATCATCCACATTTTACTAAGACATTCCAAATTGGTGTTTTTCTAAAATAGGTGAGCAATGAGTAGTCGGGAGTAAGGCAGAGACGAAACCATATTGTCATGATGCGTCAACCAAACTTCTGGAAACCCAACGTCGAGGAGCTGCTTTTAAACCATACAAAATGACTGCGAAGGCATGACATGCACAACGGTGGCGGCACTTTTGCTTTCGAAACCGGTGGAATTTTCGTAAACTTCCTGCATTTAAATCCCCGTGCGGGGAAAAGCATTATCTTGCGTCCGTTTGGTGAAGTTCACGTCAGCCCCACTTGAGCGCGGCAATTTAGAAGAGTTGACTTGATAACAAATGCTTATGGCTTAGTGCGGAAATGTATCCGAATAGTCGATACCCTGCATTGATGGTTCCGAAACTACGTCGAGCCTTAAACGTTTCTACCGTGCCATCCGATGATCTTTAACTTTGTATATCGGCTGACTTCCGAGTCTTGTTTCGAGCGGCAGAGGCCGGTGTACATGTGTTATTATTTTTCAAGGCGCTGGATCTCCGTTTTTAAGCCATTATAGCGCCGTCGAGTCAGCGTAGCTTCTTTGAAAGAATTTGGTTGGCAATACGTAGTGAGAACGAAAGCTAACACGTAATGGCGTCAGCAGTACTATCAACATAATTAGACAAAGAGTAGAGGCGATTGAGGAAGTTGGCGATGACTTCGGTGAATTGGCGATGCGAGCAGGCGATAGAGTAGTTGAATGAAATGGTGTGTACCCTGAAATCGCGGGCGCACGGAAGGAAGTTCGCGTCCTCATACCGTGTCGATCCGCGACTCGGAGAATTTCTTCATTATTCCCAGCGCGAACAAAGTCCGGCTTCTTTCGTTAAATGTTAAATTAGCCGCGGGTTCGACGCGGAGGTATATGTCGGCTTCATGCTCGGATCGCCCGCGGGTGCTATATCGTGGACTTCGGGTTCCGGATCCGCTGCGGAGTTATAGTGTCGACTCGAGGGCTCCACTTCTTGAGGTTATATCATCGAGATAGGAGTAAAGGCAAGCAAAATCATCATCGTCATTCTTGGTTGGAATACAGCATCCCAACTGGCCATTATCGACTTCTGGGAGGATCAAGGCTGAGCAAGCGGAAGCAGTTTCAGCCAGGCTACGTCGCGAGACACAAAGTATTCTTTAGTTTCATCGTACACTTCCGCCTGCACCAAGCGGGTAGCCTAAGGTACATTTTGGCTCCTACTCTTGAACTTGCATGCGATTTAGCACCGCGGATTATGAACATAACACATTTCCAAACCAAATAACGTCTGGGTTTTAAAACCTAACTTTGCGATGGCGTCGATTGATCAAATAGCCAGCTGACAACAATCACCCCGAAACTACGTAGGTAGGATTGGCTTGGAGCTTGAGGCTCGTGCGACATTCAAAATGTGCTATGTTTCCGTTCAACTCTGCCCGTTCTTTGAGGTGTGCAACCCAGCGGGATGTTTGGAGAAAATAATGCCGCGGTGCAATCTTGCTTTAAACAAAAATTGATGCCATTATCCTTTACGCTTTATTTTAACCGCGACCCGTCAAATTCGGCCTCACTATAGCCATGAACGGCGTGAAGGAAAAAAACTTGTTTTATCATTCGCCAAAAATATCCATACGCTTGAGAGAAATCGCCGACAATTGTAAGAAAAACGGCGCCCTGATTAGACCAGCGTCTTATATGGACCCATGCGTCGCAATGGATCAAATCAAAAGAAAAAGCGACATCTTTTTATTGCACTTGAAACAAACAAATCACGTGTACGCTTTGCTTGAAAGCAAATATCTAAGGGTCATCTAGAGCGTTATTCGAACTCAAAGTAAATAGTAAAACAACTTTGGAGGAAGGCGGATGGCCCTGCGCAGCGATGCCAAGAGCAGGATCTGTTTTGGCTACTCGATTAACTCTCGTTGTCCGTTGAGTAGTAAAGTCCCCCGCCGTTCACGAGTCAATGGCTTTGTCCGCCGATCGCGAGGTCGAATAAAACGACCATATTTTGCCTGATAAACAACCTGTCCGATATCTTCGGTCGGTGTATATGAGTTACAATCAAAGTTTGGAACATAATAAACCGTGTGTAAAGTTAAAGGAAGATAATCGAGCGGAGCCACGTTTAAAAGATGTAACTTTACTACCGTCCAGACCAACACGTCTGAGGAGACATGTCAGGATGTTCGACAACATAATAATAAATTACCCGTCGCGTGATTGAAGCACCGAGATCGATAATCCATACATCCGATAAACTTCCCGATGCAAAACTGATCATTAGATTTTACTGTCGAGGAACCCGAAGTGATAACGGTACCTTCGTCGATCGGCCTTACTCTGGAATAAAATCCACTCACGACCCCGTCTTAGTCGATGCGTGCAGCGCCGAAATTGACCGCCCGTGCCTCGGCTACTTTCGCGGACGATAGTAGGAAGTCCGCCGCTGCGATTCGAACTTGACAGTCCGCCCGTCCGCTACGAGGCCGTCGCCCCCGCGCTCGGAAACGTTCTTCCCAAAACATGTAGACTCGACATTGCGATGACAAAAGCGATGCGTGTGACGTTAGGTAGAAAGCGGGACTTGAAGTGATTGGATTTGTTTGCGTGGAAACGCGAAAGTCATTACATCCGCTGAGCGCCCGGGCTTAACAACATTGTTTTCTCTTATCTGATTGTCCCTCTGATTCATGGCAAACGCCCAATCAAAAGGTAGATGGTCTTGTCAAAATGGTGAGAGCATTAGGTGGCCAAACCGGTGGCATACAGGCAGATGCACAGAGAAAATCATGGAACTTTTCTTCGTTAAAGGCGAGGCGTTGCCAGTGTTCTCCCGTACCGCGTACCACACGCGAGGATCGGATTGCAAGCAGCAAATGCGTCCCATAACTTTCTAATTTCCCAAAATAATCATAACCTGTTAGGAGTTGCTTACATTGGAGAGAGCATGTTCAAATCTTGTTTCCGTTGGCCATTTGTGACAGTATATCGTGAAACAATCATATCCATGCGGCTTTGCTTACTTGGCGTAATAGGGAAAAATCCGCTGCTTTATTAATACTTTCGATAGTATTAAGGATCCGTTGTACGAGGTAAATTGAATGACAAATCCCAATCGCCCCAAAATTCCGGTTTGCGGTTTTGGCAAGCGAACCGTCTATGAAACCCATATTTTCGTCGTCCTCGTGAAAGTTTCATGGAACAAGACCATTCTTAAGTAATTGTGGCGGTTGGTTTGACTAAATAAATAATATTTCGGGGTTGTCATTGGAGCTAAGGTAATAGGGAGACGAGGGGTCTATGCGATAGCTACACGTGAAGCGTCGGGATCAGTCGGTCCGGGGATGATTGGGTTGTCGGTGTTGTCGGGGTCAGCGGCCGGGTTGGGTTCGTTGTAGTTCGATGGGTTGCTCGTAGTGGTGCTCCAGTCGGTGGTCGCAAGAATAAGAAGAATAATTTTTAGGTGGTGGTATCGGTGATGGTTAGGAATAATTTTCGGTGGTGGTATCCGATGATGGCTAAGAGTTGAACTGGCTGTAATACCATATTAAGAGAATGATTAACTCTTATGTTATCACATTGTAAATACATATATTTGCCCTCTGAAGTTCAATACGCAATGGCTCTCAGCAGTAGAAACATACAATACACAACTCAATATACGTATCCGTTAACACAAAGACTTCACTGGCAATGCTCCTATAGGTATTTTCATGCTATAATGAAAATACCAATCACTTGCATAGAGCTGTGAAGTTGTGAGTGGGACTCCAAGATACTTTGGCAATGCTCCTAGGTATTTTCATTATATTTTCAGCTCTCTTACCTCTTGCGATATTTGTTCTGCAAAATAGCAAAGTGCTTTTCACATATTAAGCTGAAACATCTTTACGAACTCATACAAAGCTTCCTTCAGTACGGTAAACGACTTCCTTGTGGCACCAGTCATAACAAAAAGGTCATTTGCAAAGCCATTTATCTGATAGTAATTTATCATCGTGGATGTAATCTAGTTATTATAAGCACTGAATTGATTGATCAAATAAATGGCAATAGTTACACAAGCAGTTCATTTGCAGTTTACTTGTTGGAAGCAATTTTCAGTGGACTTGCAATTGTTGGACAAAAAAGTCATCATCGATTATACTTTATTACTGATGGTTTTTTCTCAGAAGGTATGATTCAGGCATTTCAAAGCGATTATGAATGATCAAATGTGGCAGCAGGAAATTAGAGAAGGTGCCAGAAACATATGCAACCTTTTGTGGTTCCCTACATCTCTTACATGCTTTAACAATTTGAAGGAGATCGAGTTGGAAGCAAGTAAATAAATCAATAAAGGCACCTTTGAAGATACTGGAAATGGTGGAGCTACATCTTTATCCAGTTTATGTAATGAAGAGTTGTGTAATGTTAATGCAAACTCTATCTATGATGGTCACCGTAGTAGAGTGACAAATAGATTGGTTGTAAACAATGATGATCAACCATCCTTTTGATATATGATCAACCATGCTTTCGAGTATGGTTTTCATGGATTATTAGCTCATATGAGCTAAAATATGCATTTTTAGTTCGTTGGAACTAAATGATGTTATACTTTGATGTATTACTAGTTTATAGGACTAAATTGATATTTTATGATGTTTTTAATTTTGTACTCCGTTGTAAGGAGATAGTATAGGATCTTATGTTTATCTTTTCATCTGGGATATCTCCATATATTCTTGTACAGTGGACCTTTTTTTACTTTAAAAAAATTAACTAAAAAAAAAGTATTTAACAATTAATTTAGCAGACTGCATCATTAATCAATTTGGGTCAATAACTTACTCCCTCTATCCGTTAATCTAAAAATCATTTTCTCAAAATAGAAATCCCTTTTTTGGTTCCCTTTTTATCAAATTAAGTAAAAAAAATTGGAGGAAAAATTTTATTTGTGAAATGTTTGAATTTTACTTAAACTTTGTGCAAAAGTAAATGGGTCTTAAATAAATGAATGGAGGAAGTAATTTGATTTGCCGATAAGTTTAATATAGGTGTGTTCACATATTCTACGATAAAGTTGGTAAAAGCTTCTGATAAGCTATAAATTAATAAACTTTTTAAAATAATAAATTTGTCAGTTTAGGTGAACAGGGAGAAGCCACAGTTTCTTGTCATCAATTTTTCCAGAAAAACAGAGTAGAGCTACCCCTTTCACGTACCAAAAGTAGTCTCGGCTGGAATTGGGTATCGTTCAGCATTAATCAACTAGAATAAGAAAAAGGAATTACACGGACTATGCTAAGTTGTGTTTAAAGAAATTGACAAAAGAAAAGAAACAACGTTCTAAAAAATACATAGACTAAGCCAAAACACAAGAAGAAGGAAGGGATGAAGGAGAAGTGAATACCCAGAAACCCCGAAAAAGATTGAATCCCAAGAAAAAATCATATCTTGGATAGAGTATGTTTTGAAAGGGGGTTAATCCTCGATTGAGGTCTTCGTGTTGTAAGTGTCGTGTCTCGCATAAAAAATTTACAAAAATTAATAAAATAATAAGATAATAATTTATAGAGTTTTTAGCGTAATTGATATACATATCGTATCGTATGCACTACCTCCTTCCAGTTGCAAAAGAAAATGAACATAAAACAAAACACAAAACCTGCTTGCAGATTGTTAACTACCAACAAGAGTAAAGAAGAGATGTGATTGCAATTTGCAAGGAATGTTCATACACGAGCACTACATTTGGAGACCACTTACAAATGTTGGTCCAGATTAGAAATATGCACCAACATTTTTGGAGCTAATAGACTCGTCACTACCTCTACCACCTTAAAAAAATAAATTTAATATTCTTCTACTCTAACGCTGCACTAACTACTTTTACATGTCACCTATATGAGAGTATTTACACAAAATTTACAGAGCCGGCAAAGCAGGCTTATATTCTACCCTACCGTATACAATTACAAGAAGAGCCACTTTGCCCTCCAATAACAGAGAGAGGGGGGAGGGATGGACGCACCACCCCTAGTAATAAAGTCATGCAATAGGGAACAGCCTCAATCCACTGCATAATATGGTCTCAATGAATCAAATGTACAACATCTCTATATTCTTTATCACTGATCCCCATTACCAGCTCAAGGCTAAAATTGCGACAGCTGCCAAGTCAGATCAGCTCATCCAGCCTATAATCAATTATTGGCTCGGGCCTATAGCTGAGGCTAAGGGATCACTCTGCACCCGAAAGGTACATGAGTAACAAATGAAATAGATCAACACTCACCCATCTGTTTGGGTTTGTCGTCCAGGAGAGGCATCAGGGACAGTTTCCTTCTCTTTAGAAAGGGATCGTATAGGAACATAAACATACCCCTTTGGTAATCTCTGATTCTTCATTGATGCTTGGTCTGATGTCATTACCAGCTCCTTTTCAAACGTTTCAGTATGCTACACAATCCAAAGAACATACATTCATAATTCAAGGAGAAACAATGGTTGATAGCATCTCTTCAATGCTAGCAGCAATATAAAGAAAGAGGCAACAGACTATACCATTCTTAATTTTGCCTGCTTTTCCCTATCATCTGATATGCTCTTTGATGGAGGGGATGGTCCCTGGGAAACATCAGGAGATGGTCTCTGTAGAATTTGCTTCCCACCGGATGATAACCTCACAATGGGCTTTTGCATAGGAGGGTGTTGGGATGTAGAGCTGTCATCTGTTTTCCGATCATTATCCATAGACATGGGGAAGTCAATACGCCGTTTACCTCCAACTGTGCTATCCACTGTTACGTCATCTGATCTTTGCATTATTTCACTCCCAGATTTGCAGCTCTCTGGAAAAGCTTTGACAGAAGTTGTTACAGACTCAGAGCTAGTCTCAGGTTGGAATATAGGATGTCGAAACCGAGTGGGCAACACAGAGTTGTCTCTCTTTGAAGCAAGAATCCGTTGTGAGCAAATAATCAATTCCCGCTGGCACAATCAACAATATATATATCAGCTAAGGTCAAGAAAATCATGAAAATGAGTAGGCATTCGAGACAGTGACACAGACGAACAACAAGATCATAACTCGTAAACAAAACATAAACTCAAGAAAAGGCATCCTCATGTAGTTTGTTCCACACAGACGAGATCTTGGTTAATAAATAACTAAATGTGATCAACACTAAACCACTCCCAATGAAATCCAATCTAGAGAGGAGACAATAACGAAAGATCTGCTAAAAACTGGAGTACAAAGCACTAAGAATATGAATTTCTTTGGGGAACAGACATTCAGTTCATCCCAATAAAAGAGACTTAAATTAACCATCGTTAAGCAACTAATAGACAGCGTAAAATATTATTTCAAGTACAATTCAATGAAGTTGCCTATCCAAACACTCATATTCAACTACTTCCGAAAATCCATTGCTCAGCGCGATTCACATCCACAGTAATAAATATGATCAAAGAAAAAATAGAAGATAAAATGACAAGCCACAAAAGTGACATTTGGAGTCGAACCAATGTGGGAGGCGGACCCATCAACTAAATATTCGATGCAACTTACTTTCAATTTCTCTCTTTTGATAATTCTTTCACAAAGAAGACGTAATCTCTCCAATTCCACCTGTACAAGAGCACAATTCAGTAAGCATAAAACGGATGGATCGTCTCCAATAAAAAACAAATGAAGAGGAGGAAGCAAAACAAATTTAAAGACAACATAAACATTTTCTTCAGAAACAGAATCTATATGCTTCAGGTGTGGAAATTGTCTCAACTCTCAACACAAAATTACTTCCAACAGTGCAAATATTTGCAGCATGAGAAACAAAACATCCATATAAAATCACAAGACCTAAAATATACACATCGAATAAAAAAATAGCAACTATGAGCACAGTTCCGCAAATTAAAAAGACAACTATACTCACCCTGACTTGTTTAAGACTCTTCATCTCTTCAACGCCATGCTTTTGGTTCTCAGCCTAAAAGAAGCCAGATTGAGAATACATATGTTGATACAGTGATACACTCACACACAAAGTACACGGGTAAAAAAATTATGTAAAACCTTCACTTTTTGTTCTAGGCTATGCTTTTCACAGTAAGCCTTATTCTGCAATTTTCCACCAATGACTCGAGAATTCATGTAAAATCCAGCACTCCTGCCACAAGATGGATGGAAAGTGCTCTGGCAGTGACCATAATGACACTGCAGATAATAAATAGTAATTATAAACGAACGTAATGTAAGTCGAGCATTAGTTAAATAGACAAATCGATCTGCTTACCTTAAGGCAGACACCATGGTCCCGACGGCAGACAATACAGCGATCACGCCCCTTGGAGATCATTTCCTAGTTGTATTTATATAGACAATATATTAAATTTATTATGACAATGCAAGTGACGGCAAATTTTTACAGCAATAAAAATTCACAGAAACAGCATATACCATCCCTTCCACAGGATTTATCTGTCCTCGTCTGAAGGTTGAACCCAACACCCACTAGAGAAAAACAGGAATATAAGTATACAACTTAGCAAAAAACAACAGCGGATAAATATCAGCAAACTATTTAGCCAAAATTATATATTCCAGTCATGAAAGAATATTTTACTTCGGCACAAAATGCATGAATCCACTTGGCATCAGTTGACTTCCTAAAAGCACCAGCTGTGCCACCACATAACACACATTCGGGGACAAAATAGGGCCTTCCCCACATGTTGACAGTCGTAGCGCCAGGACCAATAGTAGACAATAGTTCTTCACATAGTTCACAGTGCCATGGCCCCGTAAAATTATGAATACCATGATAGCAATCCAAATGAACTGCAACCTGGTTTAGTCCCAAAGAGCTGTAAATTGAATTTGATAGATGACAAAAACAAGAAAACATCAAAAAGGTAAAGTCTCATAATGGCGACCTTGCAACTTGAACACACTACAATTGAATTCAACAATGTCTCAGACCGCCTGCAGATATCACAGACTCTAGAACTTTCTCCAGAAGTATCCAAAGCTAAGTGAAAGAAGTCCGAGGTCTTTTCAGTTGAAAGTGGAGCACCACCAGACCTCAAAAGAGCATCTTTTGCATGAAGAATTAACTGAGAAGAATACCCTGGCTTTCCATTGCTAGCATCAACCTTCTCAAGATCAAGAGAAAGAAGAGAAACAGACTTTGATAATCAAATATCAACATCTCAAAGACAGAAATGCTATCAAGATCAAAACTACCTCCTGTTGTGCAGAGTCTTCTAACAAATCTTTCCTAAAAGACGAGCTCCTAGAGGATGCTGCAGCGGCAGCAGTGGCAGCAGCTAGCACAGCCTGAGCTTCCTTATGCCGCCTCTCCTTTCTTCCCTGCTTTTTTGCCTCTCGAAGTTCATAAAGATACTGATTAAGTGAAACAGAATCCCACTTTTGCTTTCTTGCACAGTCAATCTCTTGTGGAATACTCTTGGCAACCTTAAAAATCAAATCATCTGCACGTACAAATAAATATCATTCAGCAAAATGACCACCTAATTCAAATTGAAATTATGACCAAGGCAGCCAATACACAACTAACATCGAATATCATTTTATCCATAAAATTGCAAATAAGAAAAAGACAAGCACCGGCAAAGCGTTTTCTGGCAAATGCATTGCAAATTAGCCTGTGCTGATAGAAAATGAGTTCTCCTACTACTTCATCTTCAGGAGAAGATTCTGGAAGGTCCATGAGATTTGATTTGCTCAATTGGTCGAGCTTCTCTTCATTTGAAAGTGAAATCAAATCAGAAGTACACTGATGTACACCTTGATCAGAGATAATGCCTGAAGTAAAAGCTGCTGATACAGTAGGTTCTTCTACATGTCTACCACCTGCCAATAAGACACTAACTAAACCATCTCAATAAATAACTTGGCAATAATTCATAGGCAAAACTCATACCATCACAGTCACCAGATGTGCTCTTCATTAACACTCTGCACTCCAACAGTTTCTTACATACAAGGGGATGAACCGAAGAATCAGCCCTTAATTCTGGTTTCCTAAGACAGTCCATAAGAAAATGAATCAGATTTTAAAACTACGAAAATAGCACAAGCTACCCAGCAGTAACCAGGCTCCATTGCTAACTAGAGCAGAAGAAACCAATCAACCATCCCCGCTACAATTGCAATAGCTTACATGAGATCAATGGTGTCTTTAGTGAGAAATCTGTGTTTAAACTTCACGATGTCAGCGTTTGTCAAAGAACTTTGATCTGGCATTCCACGAATCTCAGCTTGACCATTTTCAGAACTACCATTAGCTGGTTTTGCTGGAGCCACTGTCAGCAAGAGAGTTTGGGGTCAAACTTCCTTATTCAATTCCTTTTTTCGAAAATAACCTATTGGGATTTCAGTGAACTGCATTAACTAATATATGTAAATAAGAAATTATTTGCCCAACAGTTGGGACATGGAGGGAAAGGAAGACTTAATCTAAAAAGATCAGTAAGCCAATCATTCAACAGTAACCAAAATACCTTCACAATCAAAAGAGTCATTCATACATATATCATGGGTGTTCATAGAGTCCCGCAAAATCTGCACCAAGAAATAGAAAGTTTACAGAAAAAGTGGTTATAAAACCTCAACGTTAAATTCATGCTGTACTAAGGACAATGATGAATTACATGTATACAGCAACATGTATACAGAAAAACATGAAATAAAATGTAAAATAGATTTCAATTGCATATCCTATTTAGTAACAACATTGCCAATTTTACATATCAGAAGATTAAAATTCTTGTAGAAAAACTTAACCAAGCAATGAGTCAAGCATCTTATACCCATAGCAAGGTAACACAATAAAAGATGACTCTATTCATACCAGGAGGGTGTTTAGCTAAGTTCTTTTGGCGCATTTTCATTAGACCATAGCATCCAAGTTAATATTTTTTGCAACAACTTACTTAGAAGCTCATGTAAAAATTATGACCTGCATACTAAGTTGTAGTGATGTAAGATTAAAGACAGAGATAATTACCTTCTCCTGATCGTTAGAAGGAGGCCCTCTATTATTGAAATCCTGTTCTTCCATCTTAAATTCGTTCAATCCCATACCATCATTTTGAGAAACTTCCTTCAAAGTGTTGGGGACAGTATCCTCTTCTAAAATCCTTAGGCTGCTATTAGTTCGTCGTCGAGGTGGTACAGACTTCACAGGAACAACATGAGTAGTATCAGGCTTCACAACTGAAATAATGCTGGGATCACCAACATCAGTCTCAGCCTTTGGAGACTTAATTTTCACTTTTAAGGGTTTCCGTAAGCTTCCAAGATGAGTATGATCTTTTAGCCACTTCACTATCTTGCTGTGAAGGTCGGGTGACACACAAATGCCCTGCACATTGAATACATAATGCGAGATACCAAGATATCGTAAGTTCATGTAGAATGCTACCCCTATCTCCAGATATATGGATCAATCACTGAACATTGGTGGCACAAAATCTCAAACAAAAAAAATTAAAGCATATTTGAAAAACAAGAGAACGAAGAGAATGCAAACATACAGTGACTTCTGATGCTAATACATCAACAGGGATGCCCGTATCATTTGCCACATCTTTCAAATCAACCTTCCCTCGCTCAACTAACTGTACAATCCACGAACAAGAAAGACATGTAAGTACAGTGAAGACAGCCTTTTAGGCATCAAAATCCAAGGAAAATGAACTTCGGATTACCATGTTTAGTATCATAATAAAATTCAGAGAGTCGGATGCATGTACATCTTTGTCAAAGTTCTTAACTAAAGACTCTTCCTTCAAAACAGCATGCTCAACATCATTCTTGAACTTGAATTTTGCAGTGCTGTCTGCCAAGTCTTCCTGATATACATCATCTTTTCTCTTGCTTAAATCTGACTCGGAATTAACAGTATCAGCACTGGCTAACATCATGTCTTCATTATCTAGGCCTATTTTTAACTTAGGCAGAGTGCTTGATGATAACACAGGTCCATTCCTCAATGAAAGAGAATTGGAACCCGTAGTTAAAGTTGCCCTAATGTGCTGACTGCTGCTGCTGCTGCTGCTCTGAGCTTCTGAGTGCTTGCAGCAAAATGCACGTAACTCAACCTAATGAGAAACATTAAAAGAAAGATATCTTAAAGTATATAGATGTAAATTACAATTACATATACGCATGTGTGTACTACAGATTACGTCAAACTAAAAGCTCCACAAATAGAGACGAAGGAAAACCAACTACAAGTGTAAAACAACTTATATAATACAACCGCAATTGATATAACAAATCTTACTTCATCATATCCTAATTTTCCCCAAATCTCCATTCTATGCATTGCTTCCCTTGCACATATGGGATGAAACGAAGTTCTACAAGCTCCTACCAAACACCGAAAAGTGAGTCAGCATGAAAGCACAATAGTAATTCTAAAGAAAGAAAGAACCAGTCAACCATTAGCTTCATACCAATTTCAAAGGATAAAGGAAGAAAGGACTTCATATCTAACAAGCTAAGCATGTTATACAGGCAACATTCACATAAATACATTAACATTAACATGCCCTAATGCCTTAACAGAGGCTCCCGCCTAAGCAAGGTAAGGGGGTTCGGATTTTAAGCAGTCCTACCCTGTGATAACACAGATTGTTTCCGAGTTGACTCAAGATGGAGTGCAAAAACTATCAACTTCACAATAGATGAGAAGTGTAGGTAGACTACAAGGCATACAAAGGAAGACAAATTCTAACAATAAATGAGTACGAAATCGAAAAGTAACTGTTTTTGACACTCTCTACATGAGAATCATTTGATGACATTTGTTATATTGACAGGTATGGCTCTTCATTCCAATAAGCAAGACACCAAAAGAGGGAAGAAACAAATGTTAACCCGGATAATAATGAAGATCACAGAAGACATACCATTACTACACCGTACACATGCACCACACTTATCCTTGCAAAGGTAACAAACTAATTTCCTGCGAGTATCTTTAACTGCGTCCATGTTCATTATTGGTTCCATAGTCCTAGTATTCTCCACGTAAACCTCCGGTATCCATTGGCAACAAAACAGGTGCACAAATTCTAGTGACCTGTCACTCTCACTACCAGAATCTCTTTTTCTAGCAAGCTTCAAGGCACCATTCTTCTTCGAACATAATGAACATGGCCTCTCAGCATTTAACTGCATGTTGTGTTTCATCTTTTGTTTACACCAAGAACAAAACCAGGAATCGCGTACATCCTCCTGCACACCATAACACCTCTGATGAACTGCCACTCCACAGGTACTACACACAATCAAGCGGTTCAATTGGTCGCCTGTGTCAGCCAAACTGCAATAGTGACATAATGTACGAGACCCTTCAACTGGACGTGCAACAAGAAGCTTCTCCAACCCTGCATCTCCACCCAAAAGCTTTCGTTTCTTGGATGGCCTCTCAGAAGTCAAGTATATCTTACTCCTAGAACCTAAAAGCCACTCTACACCACTAAACGCACAGGAACCCCTATCATCCTTATCGCCATTTATTCTTTCTTGAGTTTCTTGTCCTTCAACCTCCATGTTATCCACTCTACCCAATTCAACGGTATTCACTTCGTTTGCTACACTATCCAAGTCCATACATTGCTGCAAATTTTGATCATCAATTGGCATCTCCTCTTTCACTTCAACTCCATTGGACATGGTGAAGTTCACAATACCATTATTTCCATTCAATCCACTATTTGTCTTACTATCGGCAGTATTGAACTTGGGTATGGTGAAGTATCTTTCATTACCACTAAAACTCAAGTTGGACAGTCTATGTAACTTTTCGACATCTTCAACGGTCAATTCACGAAAATAATCCTCTGTTTCGATCCAAAGATTCGAGCCACGAGTCTTCTCAGACCTCTTAGATGACTTCTTGTAATCGGAATGCAACTTCCTTTGCCTGTTCTTACCATCTGTATTCCTATTCAACAACTGCGCCAGCCGACTGGGCAGCCTAACCACAGCATCAGGGGCATCGAAAGGTGAGTGGTAGCTCAGGGCTTTAAATGCTTGGGTGTAAAAGTCCATTTGAAACTGTTGGGGTATATTCGTAATTTGAAGAGAATTCGGGGGTGAATTTGTAATTTGGGAAAGAATAGAATTAGGGCAAATCTTATCTTCGTCGGTGTCGGCAACTTCCATATCCATAGGAATAACCGCCTCTTCCACGGATTTACTCCGCCGCAGAGGACATGTATCGCCGCCACTCATGGCCTCAAAGATCCAATTAACTTCAAAATTCCCATTAACAAAAATCGAAAATCAGCACAAGGGATCGAAAAATGGGGGAAAATTGAATCGGATGTAATGATTAATAAATCTGAAAGTGTATGTGTAGACAGAAAAGCAGAGATAGAAGAGAGAGAGATTGAATTGTAGAGATGATTGCGGCTAGGGTTAGGGTTTTTTTTTTGGAGGGGGGGTAATTTTGATTGATATTGTAGCATAAGTTTGGATAAATGGGGGTCTATTTGCAATTTCTTGAAATTGTTTTTGATGAGAGAGAAGGCGACAGGGACGCTTGGTTTGGGAATTGATGACATCTTTTTTTATTTTATTAAAGATTTTAGTCACTTCTAGGTAGTGGACTTTACTAAATAATTCGTTTTCTAAATATTTCATGTACATTCATTATTTTCTTGATATCAGCCCATCTTTATAAATATTATGCACTTTATAATACAAGATATTAAAAATTATTCGATTTATATCTGTGCTTGTCATTTTCTGCCACTTCATATAAATTCTTATCTCGTTTAATATCTTTCTAATGAAAGAGAGAAAATCGAATTTTTTTGGTGTTGAATCAAATAAACCTAGCATCTATTTATAGATCTTAAAAAATTAAAATATTGGTGCAAAAAAAATAATTAAATTCGTTGAAATAATATGTCAAAAATGCCAAATATATAAAGGGATAAAAAATAAAATTGAATCATCCAATAAGGGCTCGACAAGTCGAGACGAGCCCGACAGGGGATGTAAACCCACTGCATAACGCGACGTGTTGAGTGAGCATTGGCCATTTGTTTTTTTTCACACTAATTTGGAATGGTATTGATATTCTTAATGGGGAAGAAAGATACCGCCGAGTATCCGCCTACGCCCAAATATCTCTTGAAATACTCGCACATTTGGAGTTGATCTAACTCAAATATATCATGTTTGCAAAATTTATTTATTTATTATTCTCAAATATAATCACATTTTGTATATACAAAATATTGTGTTAATTTAGGTTTTTAAGAAATTCATTAGTTTTTAAAATTCGTTAACTATTTTTAAATTTGTAAGCAAATAGAATTAGACAAAATCTTATTGAGTGCAACTTCGATCTCGATTCGTGATGACTCCATTCGCTCGTTTGACGCCGAAAAATAGGTTTAACTCGATCTTATTCGTGTTTTAAATTCGGTCCAGTATGACAAAAATGTTGAATTCTCTCATCTTAAACTCGAGTTAAGTCTCTCCTTTTTTAAAATGATGTTCATATATTAAACATATTACAACCGTTGTTGATTGAACAATCATATATCAAATATATTGAGTCAAATAGAGGGTTTGCCTTGAAATTGCTCGAGACTAAAGCTAGCATTTGACTTCATGTTTCATACTCAATTTTGAGCTTTAAAGTTGAATACTCGCGATTGGATCTGATGCGAGTAGTGATGTATGTTAACATGTCGATTTTGTACCAAATTTTGGCATTTCGGTTTGATTAGCAAAAAAGAAATTAATAGATGCGAAAGTCGGTTTGTCTTAAAACCGAACTTTAACATCAATTAATTGATTAAAAAAATCCTGAATTCCAGTTTGAAAATAACATAAAAAATACAGACCCGTTGGACACAAAAATGGACTCAAAATATATATGAATTTACTAGAAATAAAACCAAGTAAAATAAAAAATGAAACCGAATAAAATCCATTGATTTGAAATAAAAATCAGATAAAGGCTATCGAAGAACTTATGATTCGATTCAACAATGTTTTGATTAAGGCTATCGAATTATAAAAAGAGCGGGGTTGGATTTTTGTATAAGGTATCGTATTTTACGAATGGCTCGATTCATTAAGATGCTAGCCACCAACGTGGCTTCTATAGCTGGGCCATATTTTGGTGCAAGGTCCAGTTATTAAGTGAAGAGTAAACTTGGAAACAGAACAGTGTTATTAAAGGTTGAATCCGTTCAATCTGTTATTTGTTGTCTATCAATGAAAAGAAAAGGCCAAAGAGTTCAACAAGGATAAAACATAATGTCACCATTACAATGACTTCATCTCCCAATACAAGTCGCAGTTCTTCATTTTCAGCATAAGAGTCCAATCTTTATCGTTATTGAGATTTGAGAGGAAATAATGGTGTTTTATGACTTGTCATCTAGACCGACTAGACATATTAGCAACACATAGATATTGGGATCACTTCATAGCAGAAATGAGGTTCTTTTATTTAATTCTTTTTATTTAATTTGCTCACAGTCTATTAAATTTATTTTAGTATAGTAATATTTTTTATAATTATAATAAGAAAAAGTATCCACCACTGAAATGAGTATCACTTTAATAATTTATTCAAGTAATTCAATTTTTCTACGATTCATTTTGGACTTTCAAATTCAAAATATCTACAACATGTATTATGATAATACCTTCTTTAATACAAACCTTAATCCACTTAGTTGTAATTCATTGACGAAGAACTGGCACAACCTCATTTTTCCTTTGTTCTTTACTTGATTTTATTTGTTCTTTGTGCTTCAAATATGAAAACCATGCAAGTAATTTTTTAATGTTGAAGTATTTCAAAAATGGACACCAATAATTATACGTCCATTAGCAGGGGACGTATCTAGGTAATTTGGAGTGGGTGTTCGGAATTGGCATACATTTCGAAATGGGTGTTCAAAACACTTAGTGTAAATTAATTTTTTTATACCTATATATATTTTTTAAAGTGCATGGTCAACTAAACGGACATTAACAACACAAGTCCAGCTCTGAATATTAGACTTTACTATTGGAGTGTTGTATAGTGAAGTTTTTGTACCGACATGTCTCAATTATTTGCCTCTTCAGTTTTAGCATTATTGCACGTTCTGATAGATTGTTAATCCGTTATTAGCATGGAATCTCACGTAGCTCCCAAGGCCCTAAGCATATGGGGAATGAAGGAGAAATCGAAGACAAGCCATGTGCTTACATTGAATTGTGTCTATAGATCTTCATTCTTCAGCAATAATAGGACACAAATCAAACATGGGACTTTACTTTAATGCTCTCCCTGTCTCTTTAGATCAAATTTATCACCTAAATCTTTTTAAAATTGGAACTTCTGCCACTCATTTTCGTATCAAATTGGCAAATGACTCCTAATTGTTAGGAGTATTCTAAGTTTTGTGCTCTATACCACTTTAAAGTTTAAACCTCTATGAATTCCTCAAAATAGAATATAAGAAAATATTACAGGAACAATCAAGGAACTGTAATTGTGATTGTGAATGCTCTTATTGCCGAGGAAATACTTTTCCTTCTGTATGAAGATTGAACTAAAACCATTTACCATAAATATTGTATAATAAACACCACTCCATACATAACAAGAATTATACATTGGAATACCTCTGAGATTTAACAACACTCTAAAACCATCATTATTCATACAGTTGTTGGTGGATCACAATTGTCGTTAGGTAAATGAATCTGTTGAATATGTAAACTTTTCACAGCCACAAATCTCCTCCTCTGCCACAAATTCACTTCATCACCACCACCACCAGATTGCTGCACCTTCTTCACTACCGGCAATGGCGGATCCAGTTTATCAATATTCACTTCTAAGACTCCATTTTTACACACACTATTAACATTCCTGCATACCCTTTTCCCTCCTGCGACAACCATCATCTCTCTGTTATTGTTGCTGCTGCTTCTGCTTCTGCAACTCTTACTTCTACTACTTTTACAATTCTTGATAATTGCAGAAGGAGAAGCAGCAATTGAATTCCCACCATCGATCAAATTCTTGCTTGAAAAAAAATTCACAAGCTTTGTAATTTTCATGTAGTGATGCTGTTGATGATGAGTTGGGGTTGAATCTGCTGATGAATTGTTGTTGCTGTGTTTGTAATTTGTAGATGGAAAGCTGTTAACTCTATTGTTCTTCTTGACCTGACCAATGCAGCTGACTTTTGGTGATGAAGGGTCATCAAGAATTGAAGATGAATGATCTTTGTACGTTGATATGCTCACATCTTTGATTGATAATCTGCATAGCATTGGGAAAAAACTGCTCTTTTGATACAAATTCTGCAGCTGATTGTTGCATCCATTTCCCATTTTCTTCTATTTTTCGTGATCCAAAAGATTGAGATCTTTGTTATTATTGGTTTTCTCTCTGTTTGAGTTATGTAGGGAGAGAGAGAATATGTATGTCTGTGTGTGTGAACTGTGAAGTTTGTATGTGGAAAATGATATGGAGAGTGAGGTTGAATTTGGGTATTAATAAGACCGTGATCAGGATAGTCAACGGCTCAAATATGTTAGTCATAAATGACAATTAACTACTCCGTATTCCACCACTACTACTCCTACTAATTAAGAAATTAGTTAAGGTGAGACAAGATTAGGGCTCCATGTTTTGCAATGCATCAAAAGTAGGGAATCATTGGGATGTAATATACTCCGGATTAAGACTTCTATCTAGAGGAGCGCTTTTTTGTAGATTCAATTATTTTGACAATTTGATACGTAATAGTTAGGCATAGCATGTCATGTCCCAATTCTAATGCAAGTTAATTAATGATTATAATTAATGCTTAACGGGATGAGATTTACATGGTTTTGATCTTGAAATTTGTCTAGTGGGAACCTTTTTTTATCTCGATAATCATAATTGGGAGTTACGGAGTACTTAATTACAATATTACAATTATGGTGCCTCCCATGGCCTTGGCAGGCATGCATGAAGCAGCCTTCGATATCAAGACATAGTATTATTATTAAGGCTTAATTTCATCTAAAGACCACCTTTCGCGAACCTTTCAAATAAACATCTAACCGGTTTCAATCTTTCATGCACTCTGGGATATATTTTGCACTGAACTTTTCAACAAAGACATGAACTTTTCAAAAACCACGATCTCAGACTTTTGAAAGATAAAATATAATTTTAGAAGTACAATTTAGTCAAATAACTCAAAATTCACCATTTACTTAAAATCAATCCAAATTTCATATTGCAGTTGTTGACACTGCTCAATCACAAAAAACCAATCAAAACCAACCTGATTTTAACCAACTCTAAGCTCAAAATTCAACAAAAAACAATCAAATACACTACTAAAATAATAAACAAACCTCAAGGCTAGACTTAGTAGTTTGCTTTTGAGACAAATCAAGATTCGATTTTTCCAAAGTAGCTACATTAGATTTATGCCATGAAATGGCCTGGAATCTCCCAGATAAAGAATTGATACGAATCAACCAAGATTTCTTTCTGAAGAACATGTTATTGGGATTCAAGTTCAAATGCCCCCAAATCAAAATCTTCAACAATTCATCATCTTGATCTTCAAATTCTTCCTCTTATTCTTCAAGCTCAGAGGTAGGATTTTCACAATTTGGGATTGTGATAAATTGAGATCCACAATTTGGGCTTTGGAAACAATTAAAAGCCTTCATATTTGGGATTCACAATTTTGTTTTCTGAAAGTTCACATTTAGATTTTTGAAAATTTTTAACTTTTGGCTTTTAATTTCCAACTGAAAGACGTTAACATTACCATCGACTCGATGGTTTCGGGGGAAGAAAGGGACATACGGTCAATGGTGGGCGGGCGGTGTTGCGAGAGGTGAATAAGATATGGTTCGTCGAGTACATGAAGTTATTTCGACGTTATTCGACTCAATCATTCTTCTAAAAATTCCGATTTTGTTTTCTAAAAGTACAAGTGCCTGCTTTGAAACGCTGCGTAAGCTGTCAAAAGCCTGCGTAGAAAATTTAATTCCTCAAGTAGCCTACTTAAAAGCGTCATCAGCTTAGATACTTATTTAAAAGCCAAGCCAAGAAAAAATGTCTCAATTAAATGAAGCCTACTATTAATAATGTCTTTAATTATAATACTATCCCTAGTACGAAGTCGAGCTAGAGGCCAGGGGCAGCGAACGGGACCATGGCCAGTGAGCCGTTTCTCATGATCTTTAATTAAGTTACATACTTTATAGATATTAGAGTATTACATAAAGTGTAAAGCTATTTGCTCATTAACCTTTGCTTCATTAACGTTTCATTAATAATCAAAATATAAATTATACCATTTTTTGATATATTTTCTTTTTTCTTTGGCATTTGTGACATGCATAATTTTTCTCTAATAAAAAATCATTAATGCCAATTATATAAAGATATTTTTAACTTTTTAAGTAACTGTAATTAAACTTGTTTAACGAATTTAAAAATACGCTTTTAATTAAGTGAATAAAATAATTTTGGTACATTTTTTTGAATTTTTTCACTTGTACCATCTACCTGCACATTTCCAAGAATGCTACTCATTTTTACATCGAAATTTCGCATAATATTAATGAACATTAATGAATCAGATATAATTTGAATCAGAACTGCTTCTCTTACACGAAATGGTTAATAATGTTCATGAACTTGTTATTTGTTAACTGAGTTTATCCACCCCCCCTCTCTCCTTAGCTTGACGCATTTTTTATCTTCTCCTTCATATGATTCATACGAAACATTTTTCATTTTTATTTAGACCCCTCTAAATTTATATTTGTCGTTGAATGTGAGATGGGTAATGCTATATACAGTACCCCATGTTAAAATACTAAAATACCCTTCTAAACTAATGAGAATAAAAATTTTAACTTCATTTATCATATTACTTTCTCTCTCTAACTCCAATCTCTCAAGAAAACTTTCTAAAATACCAAACCACATCTCATATCTATAACTCCGCATTTTTTCATCTTCGCATATCTGAAATAGGATAACTTGTTATTTCATAGTGATAACATCCAAACAATCGCCTACAATCTACCCATTAAACACCACAACTTCCCTCGCTCGATTATGTCATCGATACGGGCGATCTACTCTAACTTTAATTTTAGTGAACTTTTTTCATATATCATATCTGTAGTTTCACCCAATCAAGGCGCTGTGAATTAAAAAAGGAAAGTGCTACTAAATTAATTAGTATTTGTAGTAATTCAAGTGTATGAAAGGTTGGGAACAATTTAAAGCATATTTAATCAAATAGTAACAAATGTGGTTTTCATTTCAAGGTTATCCATACGTAGTTGGTTATGATGGTTGGGCTATGTTTGTAGTTTTTTATTTTATTTTCTATACCTGGGTACATGATCATACACTTAAAGAGACTACATAAATTAATGGTGTTATGCAGACTTTGTATCCTCGCATGTCATTTCTCAAATGATACGAGGTTCATTGAGATGCCACAGTCGTTGCAAATTAGTATCGACTATTGAATGATGAGTTCAAGAACTAATTCACTTCAATTGTCATTGTCGTCTACATTAATATGTGCATGCTGGTCTTTTTTCTTTCTTGAATTCACAGTTGACGTATTCTTCAAATCTTGTCATATAAGGCGACTCAACCGGGGCTTGGCGCTTAGAATCATCGCTTCAGACTCCAGCTACCATGCCACGCCAGGCAATGGATAGTCATTTTCATCACACATGCGTAACTATCAATTAATAAAAGACATGTAAATAATTAAAGTCAAATTAAATAGATAAATATGTATGTATACATATATATAAATCATACCGCGATAAAGTGTCTAGCTTGATGGATGAATCCAATTACCAGTGTTCGTGTTGGAGACTCAATATCATCATCTACTATGATAGGAAGGAATGTGTACCCAACGTGAATTCCATAGCTTACAAAAACAATGTTGTAAGCTGTAGCAATAATGTGTCCTAATTCAGGTAGAGTCATCCACTTATCTATTGGAGCATTTGTACCTTCCCATTCTATCCTATTCAGAATGTCATCTACGCTGGACAAGTTACCAAAAATCCTATTGTATAGATCCTTTCGATGGTTAAGCTCCCTATAACATTCCTTTCGAACCTCTAACCATCTATCCTCATCCCCCCAAAGGTGAAATGCTATAGCTCTATATCCATTACCCTATCACTTTTAATGACATTTGAAAAAAAAAATCTCGTATAAAAAGTGAATAATGAATCAGTAAACCACGTTAATGGAGATGTACATAACGTTTCCATTGTCCGTAACCAGCCAATTCTATTGCGTGGAACTCTTTGGAGAATTTACTGGAGTTACTATTGGAAATCAATGAGAATTGACTTTTATTATCTTATCATGACAACTGTATCAATTCATTTACCGGGTTGGTTAAGTTCCTGATTACTGAACTTAGCTGCCTTCACCATAGTAAATTGTGGCCACGCCTGGTTCTCATGATAATTTAAGGGTTGGTGAGCGATTGCTAGATCTTACCACTAATCGTTATAATAATAGTAGTAATTGGTCACCACACATAATCCTACCATTATTTGAGCCTGTATGTCACACACATACAAATGATATCTCGAATTATATTTCATGCATGAAATTAAACGAGACTTCAGAGTATCGAGAAATGTATCTCTCAATATTTATATATTTGATAAATATATATTGATGAACATCAATTGGTTAAACTTGCAAGTTTAATCAATTGCTAATTGAAATTGATTTAATAACTTGATAAGTTATTCGATAAATGACCGTTAGTATTTTAATTGACTTGCTAATTAAAATGGAACAACCTTACTAGTAACTCATATTATTCGATTGGAAGCCATAACGTCTAATTAAATTAACGAAGTTAACCGATTTTAACGAAGTTGCTTAACGGGTGGAAATTGGCAAATGGTATTTAAAGGAAGAGACAAAGGGTTTTTCATTTCAAGAGAAAAAAAGCCTTGACTCCACCTTCACGGTAAAGCCACCCCTCCCTAAGAAATGAAGAGAATTTCTCTTCCATTTTGTTCCTCACAACTCTAGCAAGTTCAAGTCTACGGATTCACCCCTTGGCGCCAGGCAATCTGTAGGACACCGCTTTGCGCTGACACAATCGAGAGGTTTCTCAAGGGCTTTCATCACAGGCATCTTCTCGAGGAGTCAAGTTCCATTTCGCTCTCTCCGCCGCGAATGCTAACTCTTTATTCAAGGGCTATATTTACGTGTTTTTAGATTAATATACATTATTTTCGAGGGATCCGTGATGTATGAATTTTTGGTATATTATCACAAATGAAATTCATACTAGATTCTAAATAGCTTACAATTCATCGTTAGTATACCATCTTTAAGTGGTGGACGAGAGGTTTTGATTGAATTGATGCAATGTAAGTTGATCTAGGAGATGATCGTCGCTTACTCTTTTTCACTGGAGCATTAGAGTCGTCTAATCCGTATCTTTTTTCGGTATACTCCCATTCAGATGGATGTCTCGAATTGGACTTTTTTATAGGCCGACCTTTACTCTTGATGATATCTGGCTCCTTAAGATCTGCTGAACTAGGATAAAGTCCCTCTCTTAGATTTTGAAATAATCTCTTTCTTATAGGAAGCGGGGCACTTAAAAAGTCATCCCATAGTCGTTTATAAGTCTCCTCATCATAATCAATCTTATTAACATCTGATGTCATTTTTATATCCAACTTTTTCCAAAAATCATGAATTGATGTTAAAGGGACACCTTTTCGTAACCCGATATATCGGGTCTAACTTGTGAGCGCATTTACTGCATCATGTGTGCTATTGAAAATAAATGTAAATCCACATATTAATGCATTCCCATGAACTTTCGCTTTCTCTGCTTTTTACCTCTGTATGCATAAATTTGATTGCTCAATGGTGCACACGATATGCACGGTATCAAATACGGATGACACACCAAAGAAGTTTTCTATCTCTACACTTCTCAAGGCTGGATTTTATATTATCAGTTTGTAACATCATCACTTTATCCAACCTTCTAAAGATGGTATCGAAAGTAGCAACATGAGACTTCACTTCTCTCTTTACTCTATGCTGCTCACTCTTGACCCTGTTAAGTTATTGTAATAATAAGTACGACATGTAAATATAATAATAAGTGAACTGAAATAAAATTTAATTAATTTGTGTGTTACTTAATGACACACCTATTTTTTACCTTTATTTGGTAACTATACGAGATGGAGATGCAATTTGATCAACAAACTTAACAAGTTTACTAATAACACTGGCCGAGCTATTAATAGAGCTACCAATATTGCATAGACCAAACAAGCTGTGATAAATGACATTGGCTGCAACTCGTAAATATTGTTAAAGCTAGTTCCGCCTCACATCGAAACACCCAAAAGAATGGGGAAATACAGAAACACTATTGTACCATCCTGAACTAATTTAATAAGACTAATAGATGAACAAATAGACTAATACATAAAAAAATATAAGAAGAGCATACCTATTTGAAGTGTATGTGCCAAAATGCATGCATTGATCAACACATACTGACAAAATCTTCCCTTCATGATCTTTTAGCCATGTATCCTTCACATATGCTAAAAGAGCTGATTTTTGGCATAGTCTTTCTCCATTTTTAGCCATTTTAATTCCATATATCCTCAACATAAGACGAAATAGCTTCATTCCAATGCCAAATAAAACTTTTGGCGAATGCTTCGACCTCCAATGTTTCAAGAGCTGACTAAAGCCATGTCAATGTACCTTCTACACAACATATACTTTGATTCAGGAAAAATAAGCCCTACTTCATTAACTAATCCTAATTCACGATCAGTTACAATGGCAGTAGGAAGAACAGAAACAAAAAATGATCTTAAATTTTTCAAAGCCCAAACAAAAGTTTCCTCCTTCTCAGTATTCAAAGCAATGTCGACAAATTTAATGTTAGCCATGTCATGGTAATCCTACCACTTCCAAAAGAGGCAATTCATAACGATTTGTTTTATATGTAACAACTTTATTATACGGCCATGCATTTAAACATTTTGTAAGATTCCTGATACATGAAAAATATCACTTAACATATTTCAGGCTTCTCATTTTCTCGAAAAATTGATAGTAACCATTCTCAGTGAGGAATTTTTGAAATTGTTGTATCGGCCTTCTCCCTTCCATCTCCTCAGCCCTTAATTTTTGTCGCGCATTGTTAACATGCTTGATGATACTAGAATTATCTTTAGTCACTCGTTTCAACGTCCTCAAGATATCATTAGGAGCCATGAAAGATTTAAGGAGTCTGTGAGGTCGCTTTATATTCAACTTCCCTCAAACTTACCTCAGTATGACCTTCGCATGAACATCTGAAGATCATGATCGCGCTTCTCCCTCTCAACCACAACATATTTCCAACCACCACATCAGAAGTCTCTGTCATTTTCAATTTAAATGGACATTTACATTTTTTTTGTACTAGTGGCTCTTTGGTTTTTAAAATTTCGAGGCCTGTATTCCCCTGACCTCTCACATCTAATACAAAACATACCAGATCTATTGCCTTTTCTCTTCTTATTAATGCAAAGCAATTTAAACTCATATTCAATTCTATACCTATCGATCTACACAACTAACCAACTCGCCTTTGCTATCAAACATTCGAGTCAGAATAAAACATACTTGTGTAACTAATTTGTCTTCATTCGGGAGAAAACATCCTAAAAAATGTATGGAGTATGACATCAGTTTCAAACTGTAGCAATTAATATAAAACACTATATTTAAACTCAAAACTTGAAGTGTGAAAAAATTCAAATAAGAAAAATAATGCAGAACCTTAAAAGTTGACAGAAAAAAATGGCAAGCAAGAAAACAATCAAAATCATTAAGTCTCCCCTTCAATACGGTATTTACATAAATTAAAACTTAAAAGTGGGAATTTGAGTCTTATAACACATATGCCCATTCAAACAAACACACCTCATTTTTTAAATCGTTTTATTTTGCAGCTTCACTATCAAATCCTTGATTGTTTCGATTTGCACCTTCACTATCAACATGATTTCGCTTTGCCGTTTCACCGTAAAAAATTCCAGCATCATCAAAGGAAAAATCAAAATCCATGGAATCGAGATCAATATTTTCATATGGCGGGGTTGTATTTTCACTGCTCATTATTAGTTATTGCAAAATTAAAGATACAAAGTAATGAAATAAAATTTGAGAAATTCAACCTTCAAAGTGGAAATATTAATATAAGCATAATAATATACAAACTTGATGTCTGGCAAAATACTATCAAAACGAAAAAGTGCAAGACAATGAGTAAAACTTTATCCGTCAATACATGGAGTAAGTAGATTCAATTCAAAATCAAACTCTTCCAATTGTATTTGCATCTAGTAAAACATTATCAATTATAAAATAAATTATCCAAATAAGAGAACAAAACCAAAATTAAATATAAAGAACAAAAACTAACCCCAACAACCAATTAATACTAGACAATTTAATCAAAAATTTAAATATTCTATTATTCAAGATGCTTCGGGTCATAAATTACTTCTTCAACGTCACGAACTCCGAACCGATCTTTCTATCTCTCGTTTATATTTATATTTTCATTGATCCGACATCACTAAATGATACACATATAGTATCTTCCATTCCTGGAATTATATTACATATCTATAGAACTTGTGTTCATTACCTGAGAAAATTAGGAAAAAAGAATTAAGAATTAGGTAGTTTTGCAGAGAGAAAAGAAAATTCCCACTTATGTAGAGTCATAAGATACAAATGGGCGTAAAATTTCAAGAATTTTAAAAACAAATCGATACTATATATGATACCGTATATAAAGAGATTTGGTTAGATGGGATTAAGTTATATATACATGCATGCATTCTTTTTTAAGAAAGTAAAGGTGATATTATGGAGGAGTACTAAAACAGATCGAATCATGTCAAATAATTTCACAGTGGGCACATATGCTTAACAATTTATAGTGTCTTGCGTTCAAAGATTGGTCACCTGCTGATGAGCTTTTAATAGATTCCAATTTGAATTCGATCATTATTACTCTTTTTGTTTTTTTATTTGTCGTTTCAACAATTTTTACATAAATTAAGAAAAAGAAAGTAGTTAAATAGTACATTAAAAATGTACGTAGAATGACAATCATTTAAAACTATATCATTGGTTGATTGATAATTTTATGAGAAAAAATAATCAAAAAGTATATTGAATTTTCTATGCTAGAATGATAAATATTTTGAAATAAAAAATTTAGACTAGAACGACAAATAAAAAAAATAAAGGGATTATTATAAATGGTACTTTACAATGTTCGGACTTGCTTGTAGTTGTAGCCTAATGACATCGGGTCAAAACCTTATTATGACAAGAAAAATGATATGGTTTGATTATTTTATATTAGCTAGGCGGGATCGTCTCCTATTATTCTATTTATAATTCTTGTAACAATTTCCATCACAGTGTTGCATGTGATATGCTGTAGACCAGTCTCCATCTTAGAGATTAAAGGTATATAGTACTCCGTAGTAGAATAACTAGGACCAACGAAGTTGAGGATTCTCAAGTTTGGATATGCCAGCGTTAGGTTAATTGATCAACTCCTTAGCAAACATCAATTATTTCTGATATGGGAAAAGGCTGCACTAATTTTCCACATTTTGCATTTTTTTTTAATATGTGCCCTAAAGGTACAGATTTTAATTAAGAAAAATATTTTATACAAGATTTACATCTGAATTTTGATATGGAAATATTTGATAAATATATTTCCTTATTATTTCCATTTTTACTTCTTAACCAGTGCCTTAAGAGCACATATTAGAAAAACACTTTTAAAAATACACACATTTTAATGTAAATTGCAATTTGTTTCTTACCAATAAACTTTATTTCCTTCATTCTCTCATCTCACAATTTAGTACAGTCGAACTAGTAACTTATTTGAGGATTTCTATATCTACATTTAGAAAACATTCTTTTTCAGATTTTAAAATGGAGGGAAGTATATATTACCCGATCGAGTAAATTAATAATAAAGTTCTTGCGGAATTAGTTGATAATCGACTCAATTGATGTTTGATCACAAAAGCCCTAATTCAATTTATCGAATTAATGCAAAACCTCAATTCAATTTCTAAACCCTAAATTATTAAGAACCCTAAACCTAATTTGCATGCATAACTCACGAAGACAATAAAACTCACATAATTAAATATAAAACGATTAAACACAAGACAATTGTTTATGGTTCAGGCTTCACCCTCCCCACTAAGAAGTTTTATTTCGATTAATGAATAACAAGATTACAATCTTTGATCACTCAAAAATACCTCACAAATAAAACACTCTTGTTTTTGTCTAATTCGACCATGTTAAATTTGATCGATCAATTGGCTATTTATAAGCTAAGATTAATCATAATCCTACTATAAACATGAATCCTAAAACTAGAATGAAAGGAATTCCATGCTTGATCAGCCTTTGCCTCTATCTTGTATTTGAATCCTACTAGGCTTCGAATATGGCAAGTGTACAGCTCCTTTCAAGTCTCCTCCTTATCCTGTGAGTGAGTGCTTAATAAAGATATATTATCTTTCTTTTGATTTTTTGATATTAACAATATCGATTACAAATTATAGCAAATTAATTGCAGATTAATTAAACCACCCCACACAAATAAGAATAATAAAAGGACAAATAATTATATTGTAAATAGCGAAAATAAAAAACAACAATATGATCAATATTTAAGTAAACGAAATTTAAACGACAAGTGGAAAGAAATGGCTCAAGAATTTTAACGGCCTTCTGCTTCCCTTAAAAGTTCGACCGCCTGGCTTTCCAACCTCGGGATTCTCGGTAACGATCACCAAAGATGAATATGGAGAAAACTCCGAAGTTCATACACACAAAGAACTCCACAAAATTTATGGCAACCTCCTTCTAGCAACCCTATGCTAGAAACCCAAAGCCCCGCTTTTAGGATTTCGATCTCTTAATCTCCCCGATTAAGAACCCAAGCAACTACCCAGGATTTCAACAACTAAAGTGAAAGTATATGAATTTGTAACACACAAGCTATGAAATTTCTAAGCTATCAAGTTGTATGAGAGGATTAAGAATGTTTTTTGCTCACTAATCCGCATGTCCAATCACTAATCCAATCATATTATCCAATCGTATTTAATCTACTTATATATACAACCAAAGAATATATGTATTTGCATCCAAAGCTAGGTACGAGCTCATATCCAATCGTATGAATCTACTTATACATACAACTAAAATAATATATGAATGTATCATTGATCCAAAAAAACTGGGGTGGGATTGTCCTGGTCCAGCTCGTTAGCTGACCTGATTACAAATCCTCCAAGCTCCAGTTTTGATTTTGGTCTAAACGAATGCTCTTAAAATAAGGACCGGTTGTCCGGCTCGAAACACCGACAAAGTGTGAAAAATGCTCTAAATAGTGCAAAAAGTTAGCATAGACTTCGAAAAACGCCAGTCTGTGTCTCCCAGATCGACCTGCCTGAGAAGTGTACTCCCGACCAAGTCCCCGACCTTTTGGCTCACAAGAGTCAGAACTGTGACAAGTTCGACTATCCTTGGTCCCGAACACGGCCTCTCAGACTAAAAAAACATATTTTAAACTTAATTTAAACCTTTAATTAAGTATGATTTCAACCCGTTATGTCACACAGTCATATTGGGTCAAATTCAAACTCAATTCAAGTTCTAATTAAGTTCAACACACATTATTTTCAAGACGTTTTAAATATTCAAATCATATTAAAACTTGCTTTATTAATCACTAATCATAAAACAAGATGAGTATAGAGATTTCTTACATGAGGCCTAAAAAACAAATAAGTCTTCAAATCTTCAACCGCGGCCTTTGGTCCTTTGATATAAGATTGAGCTCCACGATTTACTTCGACCGCACTACTAAATATATCAAAAGATGTTAGTATCAAATAGGTAATTTGTTATCTTCGAAACGTAGAGTCTGAAGATCCGTGGATCAACAGAAACCTCAACAAATCTCCCCCTTCTGAGCTTAGGAAGAAAGAGATGAATTTCCTGACTTACTACTCAGAGGTGGCAGTGTCCAAATCAGCTATGACACAACATGTATCATGTTTGGACCTAGGTAGTACCTTTGTAAGCATGCTTGCACCATTGTCCTCTGTATGCACCTTTTCTAGCTGTAGCACTTTCTCTTTAAGTACTTCCCTGACCCAATGATACCTGAGATGAATATGCTTCAACCTAGAATGCAGAGATGGATTTTTACACAGATGAATAGCATTTTGTGAATCACATTGAACAATAAACTTTTGATGACTTAATCCTAGCTCCTCAAAGAATCTTTTCAACCATAGCATTTCTTTGAAACATTCAGTTACTACAATGTATTCTGCCTCAGTAGTGGACAGAGCTATGCACTTCTGTAGCTTGGATTGCCAAGATATAGCTCCCCCTGCATAAGTAAATAGGTAGCCAAAGGTTGATTTAATGGAACCAGCATCTCCTCTTAAATCAGAGTCGGTGTAGGCAACTAGATCTTCTTCCTTACTTCCATAGCAAATGCATAGTTTAGTAGTGCCTTTAAGATATCTAAGTATCTATTTCACTCCTTTTTCAGTGCTTCTTTCTAGGATTAGATATGAATCTGCTCATCAAGCTCACAACCTAAGCTATGTCAGGTCTTGTACAGATCATGGCATACATTAGGCTTCTTATTGCAGGGGCATATGGGATCTTCTCCATTACTTGTTGCTCAGCTTTATTTTTAGGACTAAGATGTGTACTCATCTTAAACTGTGTTCCAAGAGGACAACTTATAGCTTTAGAAAATTTCATGTTGAACTTCTACAAGACCTCGAGTACATACTTATCTTGTGACAACCAAACTAATCTTTTATTTCTATCCCTTTTGATTTCCATACCTAGAATGTGTTCTGCCTTGCCAAGATCTTTCATCTCAAAGCTCTCATTCAACTTGATCTTCAAGTTCCTTATTTCATTAGCATTTTTTCCCATGATTAACATATCATTCACATATAATAAAAGTACTATGAATTCTGCTGCAGTTTTCCTCTTCATGTAGACACAGTGATCTATCAAGATTCTTTCAAATCCATGATGCAGCATGAAAGAATCAAACCTCTTGTACCATTGCCTAGGTGCCTGCTTGAGTCCATATACGCTTCTCTGCAGCTTGCATACCATGTTTTCTTTTCCTGAGACAACATATCCTTCAGGCTGATACATATAGATGTTCTCTTCAAGTTCACCATTCAGAAAGGCATCCTTGACATGTAATTGCTCAACTTCTAAGTCATATTTAGCAATTAAACTCAAGGCAAACCTTATTGAAGTCATTTTCACAACTGGAGACATAGTCTATTCCTTACTTCTGCTCATAATCTTTCATAACTAGTCTGGCCTTGTATCTTGGTTTATCACTTCCTACAACACTGTTTAATTTGTAAATCCATCTGTTCTTTAATATTATTGAATCAGAACTCGTGGTACTAGCTCAAAGTATGATTTTTGATAAAAAGATCAGATTCTTCATTCATGGCTTCAGGAACCATTTATCTTTTGCATCACTTTCGATGGCCTCATCATAGCAAATTGGTTCTCCCCCTTCAGAAAGCATAATGTAATCAAGAGGTGAGTACCTTGTGACGCAGCCTCAATTCTCGTGGATGTCCTGTGTTGTTGCAACCAATACTGCCTTTGCCGCAATCGAGCAATACTGAGCAGTTGTTCGCACTCCACTGGGCTGCCTTCACGATCACCATCATTTGCATCATGAAGTTGTATCTTCCTCGATTTTGATGAAGATGACCATGGTTAACTTCATGAGCAGTCGGTCTTCATCTTCATCTTCATCTTGTGAATCAAAGTCAATCAAATCATCATTGACCTTGTCTTCCACTGATTTATTTATATCATTGATGTTTTGATCCTCAGCAAACACTACATCCCTGCTCCTGATTACTTTAGCTATTGGATCATAGAGCTTTATCCAAATTTTTCATTCCCATAATTCAAGAAGATGCAGATTCTTGATTTATTATCTAGTTTACTCCTTTCATCTTTAGGTACGCACAAATACCTTCCATGCCTAAACACTCGTGTAAGCTCAGATGATCTCTCTTTCCGCACTATACTTAGTACTTTCCCCTCCAATACAGTGGTTGGAGACAAGTTAATAACATGGGATTGCAAAGACACATGGCCCCCTTTAAACTTCTAGGTAAACAAGTACGATAGCATATATCTTACCTTGTCAATGATAGTTTTGTTCATTCTCTCTGCAATTCCATTGTGCTATAGTGTCTTTTGGCATACTATGCTCATGTCTAATCCCCTTGAGGTTGCAATAGTGATTAAACTCTCCTAGTCTCCTCTATATACTCTCCATTATCGCCCTAACACTCTCAGGTCAATCCAAGCCTCTCTTCCACCATTTGACGATATTCCTCAAGATACTAAAGAACTTGATCCTTGTGTTTGATTGGATATGCCTACACCTTCCTTGAGTGATCATCAAGGAATGTAACAAAGTATAAGCATCCTTCCAATGTCTGCACTTTCATGGGACCACACACATCAAAATACACAAGATCTAGGTTATTTTCCTTCCTGCAAGAACTCTTGTTGAAAGGTTGTCTGTGTTATTTTCCCATTAAGCAATGATCACAGTTAGGCATTACCTTCTCATCAAATGCAGGAATTAGATTTCTTTTAGATAGGATTGCAAGGCCTTTAATACTCATGTGGCACAGTCTTTTATGCCAGATGTCAATGTTTGTACTTAGAGTGCACACATTATTCTCCAAGACTCTGAACCTCGTGATTTATATGGGGAAATACGTTTTATCTCCTTTAGCAATCATCTTAGACTTGTTAAGCAGCTTCCAATGACCATCTCCAAACACATTATGCATCCCCTCATCATCTAGCTTTCGTGATGATATGAGATTCATTCCAAGTCGCATGCTGTCTCGAATCTTCAGATAACGTAGCTCGTTTAGTCTTCACAGTGAACATCTCCTACAATAGCAATTTTGGATACTCCATTGTTTCCCATCTTAGCCATACCATAGTCTCCTGTTTCATGTGTCAAGAGTCTATGGCGTGTAACATGAAATGCAAAGACTTCAATCTATCACACACTCATCTTCTCAAGTAAGCATAAGGTGATATGACTTTCATCATCAAATACAATTAAGTCTCGGTGAGGATCAATATCATTATATTGTTATCACTTTTCGATCGCAATTAATTCGATCATAAAGTCAAGATGGGGTGTTGTATGTATTTGGTAAAGTAGATTTAAACATTACCTATAAATGTAGTGAAATGCAAGAGCAGATGCATAGAAAGTTTCAGCCGCCTCAAATAGTTTATCACATTAAGCTGCTCTATCCTCCTGACCGATCACATCGGCGGGACAAAAGGCTTATTTTTGTATTCATTTAAGCGGCTCAAGCCACTCTAATAGAAATTCTTATATATCGGGCCGCCTCTGGGCATAGCTCAAGCGTCAACAAACATGTACTAAATCAAGTGCAATGTCACTTCACAGTTAACAATAATTCAGATTAAAACGTGTTAAAAAGAAAATCTCTGCCTCCTCGATCAACAAACACATCCCGCTGACAAGCCCTCCGCGATATCCCAAGATAAGGATGACATCGATGGTGTCAGAATCTATTTCACACTTTATGTTACATATACAATAATTATGATAATAACAATAATAAAGTAATTATTAGCTGGTGCGCATAAGAACTACTTAGTAATTCCCATTTTCCGACTTCAAATACACCAATTACATTAACCAATTACCGACTTGGACTATCTGTGTAGAGTAATTCCCATCTTCCATCATCTCCACTGAATACTTCAATACTACTGGTGAATGGTGATCAGCAAGGGCTGATTAATACAAGCATATGCACAATAATACTTTCATTTATTGTTTTTAGAAATTTAATTTTGCATTGACTCAAGTTGCAGTTTTATTATTTAATTTGATCAGCAGTCACCACACGTATACACAATATGTTGTCTCCTTATCTTTATGTATGTACTACTATATATACGATGTGATCAAGTAGTAGTACGCAGAACAAGTTTAATTAATTATATTGTCTTGTTGCTGTTGATGTTTTGCATATGGACAGGCAGCATGCAGTTCATTGAATCCCTATCGCCTTTTTGAGCTTTTCTATGGCCAGTAAAGAAGAAGAATCACATGCTAATGGGTCGATATATAGACCAGAAGCTGAATAAATTCAACATTCATAATCTTCCCTTTTCGGAAATGACAAATGCTCACACGAATGGATTACTCGCTCACTTCTTCTTCAATTATTTCTATTATTATTGTGCAATAACAACTAAGCAACCACTATTTCCATTTTTTATTTTAAGGAGTGGTTGGAAAATACTAATTAAATATGTACTAAAAGTTTTGTTTGTAGGATTTTTCTACCCCTGCTCTTAGAATACTTGCTAATTAAAAAGTTAGATCGATAAGGAAAAATATTTGCCCAATTTTAAAGTAAAATTTTCTATCAAATATTTTTATGTATTAAAAGTCATGATTAGAATTTTACGTTATACACACACCAAACAAGAAATGGGCTTTTAGCACTACCTAAATATCCCCAACGAACACGCCCATGTTTATTAAAAACGTTTAATTCTTTATCAACATTTATAATTAAACAAGTCAATTACGCCACGATCAGAAAGAACGAACGAATTTGCTTATAAAGAAAACAAACAAGTTAATAAAATTTACTGGATATGAAACAACCATAAGACTTGTTTGTTTGTTCCGCTACAACATGTAATGAACTCGCTTCTTTGTTTACAAACATAAAAGAAATCGCTACTTGTCATCAAACATGCAAAAAAAAAAATCGAAAGTACACGAAAAGAGTAGAAAATGTGGTCTTTATTGATATTGAATCAAAGTACTACTTGTCATATCGCGGAAATTTGCTGGGACTACTTCCACACCTCGACAAGAAGTGGCTTTCATTGCCTCGCTTGTTTCACGAACTCTAGCCACGATTCAACCGGCCGAACAATGTAATCCTGCAGAAATGACCATTCCTCGTTTCGAACTCAGAGGCACTCATTGTCGTTGCTCAAATTTTGACGCCTCCCCCGCTCCTCGACGCTAATCGGTCAGCCAACTGGTTCGCTTCCTCGTACTGCCAAAGGATCCTCGATATTTCTTCGTTCCTTGACTTCTCTCGCTCGATCGAGCCACTAACACCCCACTCGAATATTCTCGATTAACTTCTGGCCACGTATCATTATCTCAGAATATAAAATTGAATACTGAATTATCGAAACACCAATTAACATAATCAGAAATATTAACATGAAATCGTGATACTTGTTACACTTGTTGATTGATCCCAAACGAAGAAAAATTGAGATACGATGGAGAAGAAACGAATATTTGCCTACAATTTAAGAAATATTAACAACAATTTAAAAAATATTAACAACAAAATGATTTGAGAAATATTAACAACAATATTACTATCATATTTAACAATAATTTCAAATTACACATTAATTATCAAAGAAAATCGATTTTGGAATAAACTCGCTCTTTCTTAACAACATTGTATTAATTCAATTTGTTTTACAGCAAATGATTTGAAATATCATTTGTTTCAAGTATAAATAGATCTTGCTTTGTTTACTAACAAACATGGCTTGAATTCGCATTTTTATAAAAAACTATAGCTTCAATTTCAACAATAATTTAACATACTTTTTCTTCAATCCTAATTTCAACATTAATTTAAATGTATAAAGTTAGTCAATGAAATGGTATACTTAAGAAATCTATTACATTCTCAATTAACAAATTCGTTACTTCACAATAAACATAAATAAAAAAAAAAGTTCATTTTGTAATAAACAAGGAACGACCAGCCTGTTACACAACAATCATGATTCAATTCAGTTTACATAATAAATACACATCAATTAGCTGCTTACACAACAATCATGGTTTGGAGAAAGTTTCATAACAATCATTTCTTTAATATAAAGTTAGTAAATGTCTGTAATTTACTTCATTGGGATTGATCCTTAAAACGATGTAAATCGAGATACATTGGTAAGAAAACGTACACCAGCCACTAAAATTTGAGAAATATAAACAAATAATTTAATAAATATTAACAACAAAAATAATTTCATAAGAAATAACTACTATTATTATTGCTATTATTTATAATTATTAATTACTCGTTATTATAATTATTAATTACTCATTATTTTAATAAATATAGAATTCTATATCATTAGAATCATCTTTGGGAAATAGTTTCCATAAAAAAAAGGAATATGTTGCATTAATTAAATAACATTAAAACATAACAGAATCCCTATTAAAAACGTGAGCGTAACATCAAACGTAATTAAATAGCATAAAAAACATCATGCAGACCCTGAAATATGCAATACTACCATCAAACTAATCATCCTTATTGTCCCTTGCTTGCTTTGTTCTTCATCTTGGGTGGCATTGTAACTTGATAGCTATATCATCAATCATGTCGGCGGGCTAGCTTTAAAGCGTTTAAATTGAACCGCGCTAAAGCAGACCGCCCCCACCACCGACCACATCGGTCTCGATGCACCGGCAACCCCTCATGTCTCCGCAAGTCGATACAATGTCTTCACCGAAGCCATGGTAATGATCGTGATATTGCTGATGATATCGACGAAATTGTCGACATTACTGGTCAGAACCGTCACATGAAATTAAGAAAATAACATGTTAGTATATAATCATAAAAAATATAATATAAGGTAATGAAAAATACACTCTAACAACATGACACCTGTCAGCGTTGGCACATCAGACCTACATGATCGTACCTACACTGACACGCACGTCTTCAACCCTGCATGACTCTAATATGAGCTGCTTGGGAGTATACCAATCAACTCATGAGTCGCCCGACGCCTACGTAGCTATATTATTTAATTCATTTTTTCGCTAGTTGGCATGAGCGAAATTCATTGCTTTCTAATAAACACGGCTGCTCAAAAGGGTAAAAAGATTGGTTTTAGTGTGTGTATAGTGAATGTTGGTGGCAAAACATAAATGGATGAAATTTGGGGATAGTTTAGCCCATGAACACATTTGGAGTCGAGAAATATACCCTAGGGCCCATGAATGATAAATGAAAGTGATTGGTTGATAATGGAAGTGAAGTCGCATGAACAGCCTTTCTTCGTTCTGCATAGAGCCAGAAGAAGAAGGGAGTGGAAGGATGATGATGAATTTGGAGCATTCGATATGATATGGTCCAAAATTGAGCGAACAGTAAAGGTGGGGTTTATTCGTTTTTGAAAGTAATTAAAGAGATTGTTGAGATTGATGGAATGAATTGCAGGATGTTTTGGAAAAGATGAATGGGGATGTGTTCGATGAAGTGAATGGGTGGATTCGTAATCCGCATTCTCAAAACCGCTTACGTACTGCGTTCGTATTCACAAGTCGGTCTCTCTCAATCTCCAACTGCTTTCATCATTCCGCTTATCTATTAATGCATGACAGGATATGCAAAGAATGTGGAAATTGTCGATGATATATACACATTCGCTAACCTCGCTTCCCATTTAAACTCCCATGGATGCCACGTAGCTACTCTTTTGTCATCCGATATCTCTGCCAGCAATGGACTTGCTGCTTGTCTCAAACGTTTATTCAACCAGTTTCTCATGCTCGACTTCGATGTACTTATGCCACCTATCATTCAAAATGTTTCTCAATTTCATTTCTTTAATTGTCCTCGTCTTTCACCAGGCTGCTGATATATCTATCTTAGCTTCATGGTATACTGAACAAGGTCACTACAACAAACCTGTCGTTGTAATCATCGATAATTTGGAGAGATGCTATGCGCCTGTCTTGTCTCACTTCATCATCATGTTACGGTAAGGCTCTTCATCTCTACATGTTATTGTCCTTGCATTCTTATGCTCATCAATATCCTTTTGTTGCAGCGAATGGGCTGTTAAGATTCCATTCGTCTTGATTGTTGGAGTTGCAACCACTCTTGATGCCCCTCAGCGCATACTTTCTTCAACTGTACTCCACTCTTTGCTCCCAGCGGAGTTTTATTTAACCTTTCCAGCCGCAAGAATGGATGCAATCCTTGAAGCTGTTCTTGTGAAACCTTGTGCTTTCTTCAGTATTGGTCATAAGGTGGCGTCCTTTCTGAGAAATTACTTCGTAGACCATGATGGAACACTAACCTCGTTTGTCAGAGTTTTAAAGGTTGGCTTAACTGTCAATTTCACATTATCTCACTCGAACCCTCAACTCCATTACTCCTTTAATAATTTGCTACAGCATGCAAGAAGTCATGAACACCTGCACATAGAATATTTATATGCCAATAATTGATCTACTGTTTCAAGATTGCAGCTTGTTAAACATGTTTTTACCAGATTGCAGTTATCCAACATATTACCATGGAACCTTTAGGCGTTGTACTCAGAGCGATGGTTGATGTCGAACAAACTAAGGCAAGAACTATCCAGTGATTACTTTTATTCATTGATTTTCTAAATTGCAATACTCAAGGGTGCAGTATATGCCATGGAACCACTTGATTCTGCAAATGTACTTATTTATCTCAAGCACCAAATTATGGGAAACCATTTAACCTCTAAGCTATGTACGTTTGACTTCATAAAAAATATAAAATTTGGGCGGATAACAAATAAGAAAACTAAAAGATGTTATGCTTTATTATTTTCCCCTCTTCCTGCTTTGCAAATTGACGATATTAAGGGCAAGTTATTGAGTTTGGTAAATCTGCTCCACTTTATTACCTACTTTCTGCAAATAAACCGTTCATATTTTTTCAGGATATTGGGGCGAATAACATTGACTTGTTGGAAACTACACTTAAGGAGGCTCTTAAAAGTTGTCCAAATGGAAATGTCTGACATCAATTTTTCTTTGGATATTCTCAGATAATTAATTCATGAAATCTGCAAACAAGTAATCATGATTAAATGTACATACATTTCCAGAAATGACAAGACCAACTTCACTGCCAATGATTGGGTAAATCGCTTGTCAGAATTGCATCGGTTGCAGAAGTCGTGGAGTTCTGTAGCCATGGCAAGTGCATTCCACAAAATGTTCACATAACAGAAGCCATGAAATGCTATTATGCACATTAAAGCTGTATGTTGACAATGATTGTTCTGCAGTGCCTGTATGAAGCTGGAAAATTCTCGGGAGTTTCCTTATTGGACCTATACAGCGAGTTGCTTGATCCTAAGACATATAACTCCGAACCAAATGAGACTATCATGCCTTTCAAAAGAAGTAGTCATGTTGGGCGTAGCTCACACCAAGATAGTATCATTTGGAAATCTATACGCAAGATAAGGTATGTAATGATCTCACGTTTGATCCAAGCATAGGCTTCTAAGTACGTAAGTTGTAAATCAGTACTATCTTACGGAGTGATCATAGAAAGTATAGTTTGTGGTGTTTGACATAAATATAGAGAAAGCTAGCATAATTCTTGACACTAGCTTTACTTCTCTACATGCCCTTGTTCAGATAGTTCATGCAGTTATTACCTATGTGTTTGTTTCTTGCAGTCAGTCAAGAACCTAAGTAATGTTTCTTCTTTGTAGAGCCTTAGTTTACAAACAGGAACTCTGAATTACTTGTTACTTAATGCTCGTTTGTTTAGCAAAGATTTTCTTAATATTTTGTTAATCGAATCATCATCCTTTAGGACCATTAACATGACCAACGTAGCAGGCTGTGGTATTCATTTGAGGAACAGTCTTGTTGAATTTAGCCATACTCTATACTTTTAATGTATAAAAATCAGCTATCACTGTGTTTCATTTTCCCTAACCATGCCACCCTAGCAGAAAGGGAACATAAATTTCCATCTGAATTGAAGCCATACCTCGATGAGATTTGTTATGAATTATAATTTAAGGATTCAAAGAGATTTGTTATGAATTGTAATTTAAGGAATTTCTTTTCTAATAATTTTTTATCTGAAGTTTCTTCTATAACATAAATCATGTGTTGAACAAGCTGGTTTGCGTGATGACGACTTCCGTTTTTCAGGGATTTGCAATCTACAGAGTTGCGCCAGTTGCTTGAGAAATGGGAACAATACTCTAAAGGCTTTACTGAGGTATTATTATTGAATTAGGATATTTTTTAGCTACAAATAATGAACATTGGTAATATCCACGATTTTTCATTCTCTTGTATTCTCATGAACAGTTTGACAGCCTTTTATGAGCATCAGTCCATGAGATTTATACCCGTAACTTATCCTTCTATTAGGGTCAAATTCATGTTCTGTTTTGACGATTCACTCCACAGTATATGAAGCCTGGAAAAATTTCCCTCCTAATTTTTTCATGTTTGAACGTCTATGAAGATGCACAATGAAGTCATAGAGCTGAAGTCTCTAGTGGTAAATGAAGGGAATAAGCGTCCAAGGCGTGAGGCACAGGAGTTGTCAATGTATGATTGTTTTCCCTTCTTCATGTGTTATTACTTCTCCACTTCCTGTTGTCATCCTGCCTCTGGAGTTTTTTTTTGCGTTTGAATGTATATATACTCATCAGAAGCATAGGAGATATGTTTAATTAGTGCATGGTGGGATTTTATAGTACTAATATTTTCCCATAGCCTACCTTCGATGATGCTTAAAAATTCACAATGTCTATGCAAATCGCAATATCCAGGCTATAGTTTTAAAATGAGTATTGTATTTAAATATGAATACTGACACTTCGAAAGATGATAACACTGAAGGTATTTATATCTTCTAGATTTGAAATGAATATTGTGTTCAATATCAAGGACAGCCTTGGTGAAAAATTCAATCCTTCCTTTTCCTGTCCACCAGAAATAACTTTTTCCTTATCTGTACTTCATATCAATAACAATCTTACTTCAATTCTATATGAATCGCCCCCTGTGTCTATTTTAGCTGAAGGTTCCCCGTTATATAGAATTGCATCAAACCCAAATTTAAGAAATAGACATCAGCTTCAAGTAAACTCTTGATCCATTTAGCCTAGAAACAAAATGAACCTTATAAATGTAGTACACACAATTTTATTAGTATCTACGTACACACTTTTTATTAGTATCTATTTGCTAATATGTTTGAACATCAGATTTTACTGTTAAATATGCATTAGTATGATTTTATGTTTGTGATGGCAGCCATGCTGTTCGGGCTACTATAAATGCTGAAAAGGAGCGGACTAAGGTAAATGAGAAAGCTGCAATGTTACTGACTCGAATGCTTAGGTATTTTCATCCTTCTTCCTCAATATTATTTGAGTTCTCATCCTTACATATTTGTTAGTTAAAAATAGACAAGAAGAAGAACGTTATGTTTTTTATTGGAAGTAAAATCCTCTGCATCACAAACCTGTTAAATACTCCATGCAACTCAAGTAATACATGTTTAAAGTAAACAACTATACTGGTTCATATTTATCCAAGGAATCTAATTTTAAGTTTGTGATGCTATTCTTTTGACACAGGAAGTGTGTACGTCCCATTGAATGCATTCCGGGGAATGAAACAGTCTGCTTTCAGAAGGTTGACAAACTTCAATCAGTTAAGTACTTTGAATTCCTTTTAAGGAGGTATGTTGGATATCTTAGAGTAGAGTTTCAAGTGAAAAGGATGAGCACACTCATATCTATTTTTAGTTCATGCAAAGGATTAGCTAATAGTGGACCCATGTCCCATAGTTTCTTATGCCCAACTTTGAGTAGATTTTTGAAATTTGATGTGCTAATCCATACTGAATTATTGATTCCTTTATTTTTTAACAAATCAGACCCTGTAAAGGTGTTCTTTCGGTATTGCATGTTTACGAAGTGCTATAATAATAATTGTCCCAGTTCCCTTATAGCATTTTGAGTTTTAACGATACTGACTTCTTTTGCCTTTTCTTTTTGTTTGTCTTATTTTTGCACAAAACAACTGTGCTTGACACATTTCCATTGGTATCTTATGATCTATATTTATGCTGAGAAAATGTTGTTGCAACTTATTGTCATCTTATTACTGTTGAAATGTTCTATTCAGTTACTCCAATACCACGTCTGGCATCTCCCATCTATCACATAGTTTTAGTTTAATGCTGGCACTTGTTTCTTTTCTTTTGCTCTAGTCAATTGTTATTCCATCTTATCAAAAAACCAGAAAAGATGCTGTACTTTCATAGAGACTAGGGAAAAATGTTTTTTTGATTTAATTATCATATTATTAAGCTTTAAATGTAATATTGAAGTTTTAAAATAACCATGTTTGACATCCTTAATACCAGCTCTCATTTGTTTTCTCTAGTCAATAGTTATTTAATCTTTTCTAATATCTCCAAAATAAACAGTAAAGACATCAGTCCATCGGATCCTCAAATATACAAAGAAAATTGTTGATAACTGCCTGTTCCTATTATCTTACCCCCAAATTGGCACCATGATTAGGCCTTACTAGGAGATCCTAGAAGAAGAATTCAGCTCGATCTTTTGGAGTTCCACACATTTCTTAAGTGTAATTGTTGCTGCAAGAATGGCAGGATGCTGTCATTATCAGTGTATGATACCTCAGTAATGTAAGTAATACCTGCAATTTCTCATAACTTTGTATTGATTAATGGTTGCTAACCTGTTTCTCTGTAATATCATTTAAAACTAGAAATAGCATGCAATTCATTGTATGCAACTATGCATATCATGCAAGCTACATTTTATCACTTCTGCAACATCAAGCTAGTAGTGCTAATGCAAGTGGAGCACAACATATGCACCTACCTGGTCACAGATTGGTCCTGTAGATTGTCACATGTTAGAGTCATTAGAAAACAATAAAATACTTTCCTGGATAGCTGCATCAATATCTTGGTTCGATTATCATTGGAGGCATGAAACTATAATACTGGTCTTTGGTTTGTTTTTGCAATCAGATTGATTTTGTGTCTCTTATTTAGTGGGTATCTGACCTGGGACAGTGAGTCCGTAAATCCTCTTGTAATATCTAATGGGGCTTATGTAGGTATACATTGGCTCAAGAGCATGGAGATCTCATTAATCTACATGAATGGTTCCAATCTTTCAAAGCAGCAATTTCTCAGCCTCCAACAAAACCAAAAAAGAGGTTGAAGCAGCTCTCTCCAAAGGGGAAAACAGATACTAATGGACCTGCAAAGGCTGATGCCTTGATTCAGTATCCTTATTGTTACTTTCCCACAGGACTATGTTTATTGACTATTAACCAAAGTTATTATCGATAGTTCATTTATTATTTTTTGGAAATCCTTGACATTTATCTTTTACAGAGCGCGATTTTGTCGAGCTGTCATAGAACTCCAACTTGTAGGGTTGCTTCGCATGCCAAGCAAAAGGCGTCCAGATTTCGTGCAGAGAATTGCTTTTGGACTCTGAAAATGAAACTTCAATTGGATGTTCTTGATGCCTATCCTCCATATGAATTATGTGAATCGCTTTATTTCACCTTAAGTTATCATAGATTGGCTTCTTGACTACTCAAGTCGAGCCAGGTATCGTTGCTAAATACCGATATGCTGGAGATGATGTATAAAACACTGTATTTATTCAAAATCATCTTGTAATGTATCATGTAGTTATGTCAATTCTAACTTGTTTAAATATGAACACTATAAATATTATCCCTTTTATGATAATTCTTAATTTTATAACAATTTAATTATTTTATGGGTAGCACTCTGCAATGTTTTCGTGCAAGTAAGTGAGTTTCATTTTGTTTGTTTTAAATGGAGGTTGTAAAATTGAACATGTTCCTCCAAAGAAAAAAAGATGTGATAGTAGGAGTATTGTTTAGTAAGAGGACAGATGTAAAATGGGAAAACATCCTAGAAAAAGTGGGGGTTTGCGGTGTTGGAGAGCAAAGAGAAGAATGAAAGTTCGGAGGTTCGTTGTTAGTTGATGGCTATAAATAGCTTATATATTTGTCTCCTCTTTCATATCATTTCATGTTGTCTTTTGCTCTCGTTTTGCCGCCCCCCTCTAGGCCAAATCTCAATATAGAGATCAGGCATCACCTTCCCATTGCCTTAAGGTTATTTACCATCTGCATGTTATTGTTTCATATTCAATTTCACTTAGATTTTCTCATCTTCATTATTTATGACAATAAAAAACCTCTATATATGCTCACATCTTTCTTATTAATTTTCTTTTATAATGATAGACCTTTACATTGTTTATTACATATGGTTTTTTGGGTTATTGTTATTTAACTTTCGTTTTGCCTTGGCTTACAATTGTGTACATGTTGGAAGTTAGGGTGCATGGTCACGTTTTATTTGTTTGGTAAACCTATGCTTTTCAATATTTTTAGCTCCGTTTTCCGTTAAATGTCAATTGTCTTTTTTTCGCATAGATTCGGCAAAATGTAACATGATATTCATTCTTATTTCAAATCTATTAATTCAGTTGTTTAACGAGTTTGTTATGGTAAACATAATTACCGTATCATTCGCTCCATTCTTCAATCATGAAATTATGATGGATATATAACATGTAAGAATGTTTATCAATTTCAAGGTAGATGCCAAGATTGTTAATATATTATGTACAATATATAAATATATGGGACTCAAAAGGGAGCACCGAGAGGGGTAGAAGATATGGAAGGCATAGCCATCCTATTGTTCTTATATTTTATTCCCAATAATACATTTTTGTAAATCAAGCATCCACATTATGAAGTTTTTTTTACTTGATTCTGGCTTGTTCTTCATAAATGGTAGATGCTGATGATGAGTATTGATCTTTTTTTAATTTTCACAGCATGCATTTTAAGAAAATTGATATTTGCAGTGATCCGGTATTAGTTAGAAGCTTCTTTTATGTCTGAACGGGCCACTCAATTTCCACCACCATCAATAGTGCTGCTTGGTGAGTACTGCCATCCATCTACAAGAAAGAACAGACATCTTTCTCAAATTCTTAGTTTCATGATTCCTATATCATTACTAGGGTCACACTGCAAGAACTGTAGGTATATTCAGCCGCATCCCTTCTTGGAATTTGTCTAAAAGCAGAGGAAGTTCAATTTATAATATTGTCAACTTTTGCTGGTAAAATGGCCTTGTTGAACATTGGCGCTGGAAATCAAGATGATGCCTTTTATAGGTATAAGATGCCCAGAATGATCACCAAAATCGAGGGTCGTGGGAATGGAATCAAAACTAATATAGTTAACATGGTTGACATTGCTAAGGCTTTGAGCAGGCCTGCTTCTTACACCACAAAGTATTTTGGTATAGAGTTAGGAGCTCAATCCAAATTCGATGAGAAGACGGGAACATCCCATGTTAATGGTTCTCATGAAACAGCGAAACTTGCTACTCTACTCGAGGTCTTTATCAAGAAGTATGTCCAGTGTTATGGGTGTGGAAACCCGGAAACTGACATAGTCATCACAAAGTCACATATGATCGCTCTCAAGTGTGCAGCATGTGGATTCATTTCTGAAGTTGATATGAGAGACAAACTTACAACATTTATAGTTAAGAACCCTCCTGATGATCAGAGGAAAGGATCTTCTAAAGAGAAGAAAGCTATGAGAAGGGCTGAAAAAGAACGACTAAAGGAAGGAGAGATGGCAGATGAAGAGCAAAAGAAACTAAAGAAAGATTCTTCAAAGAGAAAAGGTACAAGTACTCCTAAAGCATCAGATAGAAAGAAAATGCAGACATCTGATGATGAATGCTTTACGCCAAGTGAGGTCGAAACACCTAATGATGACGACAGTGATGCTGAAGTTGAATGGCAAACTGACACTTCTAGTGAGGCAGCTATGCAAAGGATTCAGGAGCAGCTTAATTCTGTTACTGCTGGTATGGTTATGCTTTCAACTGGAGAAGAAAAATCAAAGTCCAGTAGAGGTTCCCTTTCGAACTCACCCTCACGTGAGAAACTTGTTGGATTAAAGTCTGTTAGATCCCGTGATAAGCTTAGTGGAGTTGATGAGGTTAAGGGAAATGGAAAGTCAAACCATAGATTGAAATCTGCTAAATCCCGAGAAAATCTTTATCAAGATGGGGTGAAGGACAATGGAAGAGCAAGTCACAAACTTAGAGCTGTTAAGTCAAGAGAAAATCTTTTGGATGGAAGCAAGGAAAACAAAAGGGTGGGTCATAGACTGAAATCAGTCGGTTCCTGGGATAACATTGTTGATGAAACAAGTGAAAAGGCAAGGATGGAATGCAAATTGAAAGCTGTTAGTTCTCGAGAGAATCTCGTTATAGAAATCAAAGACTATTTGAAGAAACGTTCACCGGCTGTTGAGCAACTAAAGTCCTTCTTGGGATCTCTATCTGGAACTCAACAAGAGATCGTTGATGCTCTGTTTGAAGCTCTCTTCAATGAGGTTGGAAAAGGTTTGTCCAAGGAGGTTGTCAAAAAGAAGAACTTTTTGACAGCTGCAACACCCGGTGAAGGCTCACAACTTGTTCTTCTTCATTCCATTGAATCTTTTTGTGAAAAAGCTAATCCAGATGCTGTGAAAGAGGTCGCGTTGGTTCTAAAATCGCTTTATGACAATGATGTGCTAGAGGAAAACTTCATTTTGGAATGGTATCAGAAGGGCATCAAAGCTGAAAATAAGGACTCCATGATCTGGAAAAACGTCAAGCCTTTTGTTGAGTGGCTTCAAAGCGCTGAATCTGAAACTGAAGGAGAGTAATTAGGATGATACAAACCCCCTAATATTATCTTATTAGCTTTTCAGTCTGATGGTTAGAATAAGCTACATAATATTAGCATAATTTCTATTTTTTTTAAGCTAAACTGCCTTACACAACTTCAATTTGAACGTGATTTTTGTCACTTTTCTACATATATTGCTTCTTACATCAATCCAGAGTTGTGCATCCTTCACTTCATTTATTCTTTATGCTTCACTAGTCGTAGATTTTGTGCATTATATATATGTTTATCAAGTCATTAGCTATATTATTGTAATGGTAATAATATATCATCAATTATACTACTATATGTTATTTTGAGTTATGATTTGTTTGTTGTAGCATTGAGAGTAATGGTGGTTACTGAGAAAGGGCTCTATCAAAATTGAAAGCCTTAGAAATAATGTGAGGCTACATTAGGATAAGTTAGCATATCTAGCTTTTTATCTCGAATATCTTTTATCCCCTTGTTCATGGAGTTTGCTAATATTTGAGTTTCTGTTTGGTTAACTATTCTGAATGATAGCTGGAATACAAGAATGTTGTCAAAACTGCAGGCTTCACTCATGAGAGTATGAGACATTGTTTGCAGCTGTTTCCCTCAGTTTACAATTATTCCATGTGCTTTATTTCTTATCTATTATTTGCAATGTACTAATTATTTCATTATTTTTATAGGAAATTTTCATAATTATTGCTATAATGTATTCAAATTTTGCAACATATAGAACTATTTTCACATTTGAAAAAGAAGTACGAATGAATGAAAAAGATGAAGAGAGAGCATGATAAAAAAGTAAAAAAAAAAAAGATGAAAAGTTATCATGAGAAATGAAGATAGACGTGATGAAATTAATTTTCTTTTTCTCAGATGCTATAATTATTACGAAAGAGTGAAAATTGTGAATAAGAGATTCAATATAAGCTTATCGTCAGATGCTTATACTATGCAGGTTACTATAAAATAAAAAGTAGTATGTTTTCATAAGGAGGATATAATGTGTTAATTACATTAATTCTAAATTACTCTATAACTCGGCTAATAGATGAACTTGGGAGCATTATATAATATAAATTTCAAAAAGGAAACTAAAGAGTATCTAGCAATCATTTTATGAAACCCCATAAGGGAGGCAGCGCATGAATATCCGGCAAGGGACAAAAAGAATAAGATCCAGTACAAGCTGCGGATAAATCTACTCTCAACTCCCTAGCTTTCTACTTTCTCACACTCTATCTAATATCCATATCACTATATGTCCTTTTATTACTTTCAGTCTCTCTATATTTGATTGTTTATGCTAAAGTTATTTTATTAAGTGGGTGTGAATTCCTACAAACTGCTCCTATTTTGGCATCAAAGCAGCAAAAGAATCTAAATTGTTTCTCTACGACCGTTAGTTCTCGCTTTCATTAGTTCTTGCACTACTACAATGATGGTTCACCCTTTGGTTGAAATGGATAGCTAGATGTGACAAATGAACATGACACTATGAAGATAGAATGGATATGCTATTTTAACTCTTTGGAGCAAATCTTGGAAATATGCTCAACTTATACTTCACCTTGCTAGAATGATTAATCTTTTGTGACCATTGGTAAACCATGCTAAAATATCATTGCTATATGTTCTTTACAACTTATTTTATTTTGATCCACTTAAGATAGTCTTCCAAGTACCACATACCAATTCAATTGAAACTCTTGAAGGGCTGGTGGTGAAGCAATGAAAGGAAGATAAATATGCTAAAGAAAATAGAATTCTAAATAAGTAACATGCAAAGTTACAACCAATCAACTAAGCACTCCCTACTTGTATTCTCTCCTCTCATCTACCTCTGACGCAAAAACCAAGAAGTGTCTTTCTTCCTTGAACAATTTCATCAAAGAAATCATCAAGCTGTCCTATGATATTATCAGTCCCAGACCTCAAAACTCCCAAATAACATTTCAAATTATCAACTCTCTCACTTATAAAAGCTTCTGATTCCCAATCAACTGAACCCATTGAAGATCTTCTCTCCAGTTCTCCCCTAAGTTCGTCCATTGCAATCTTTGATTGCCTGAACTCATATACTAATATTCCTGCTTTGCCACCAATCTGTTTTTTCTCACCTGCCATCATCTGCTGCAACCTTGCAGTTGACTTCATAAACAAACACCCCCCTTCATATTCACCCCCTCCAAGAAAATTTGATCCAGGCCAACAATACACTAAACCATAAAGCAGAATCATTAGCAAAAGTGAGCTAACATTCCTCATTGCATAAAGAACTCCTCTGAAACCATTGAATCCATTCAGCTTCGATTCAACAGAAACAACTTCGTCGAAACGCAGTGAAAGTGGCTCAATTCTTGCCTCCATTAAAGCCCTGTTCTCTTCCTCCATTCCCACAGCTTCCCTTCTACAACCATTCATTGATCTCATTACCTGTGTTAAAGTACCATCAACAAAAATGAATAAAGACAGATAATGCTACATCATAAACTACTAAAAATATTGATTTTTTTTATCATCATTTGCGTTTTCTAAATTACCTGGAAATTTAGCTGTGAATCGTGATGGGGTAGTTGATCAAGAGAGGAAGTGATATTAAGCACGGAAGAAGAGTAATTCTCCAAGCCTGATATGCCAGACTTGAGAACACGACAAACTTCCCAAAGCTTAGAGGTTTCATCCATGTATTCATCAAGCCATTTCCCTCCAGCAGGCAATTGGAGTTTCTGAACAAGGAGGGTTAGCTGTGTGTGTAAAGATCGAACAAGTGAAATAACCCTTTCAAGGAACTTAATAGACATGAAGTTATTCGATTGAAAAACACGTTCAAGATCATCTATGCCTCTGCTTAGAAATGAATAGAAGCCACTCACAGAGTTTATATCCATTGCTCAAAAAACCTAAAGAATGTCTAAGCGTTTCACGAGGTCTCGGTGTTCGAGTCCTTGCAATTCCGAAAAGAAAGACTGGAGGAATGTCTAAGCGTTTCTTGTTGAGCGAGATGAGGGATAACAGAAGGTTATAAAGAAGAGAGGGGAAGGCTCAGGTTTGTAAGGGGGTTGAAAATGATTGTTGGTAGCAAACTAGCAATGATGGTTGTTTCCTATTGAGGGAAAGGATGATTGTCAATCTGCCATTTCCATTGTTTAATGGGCTCAAAGGGGAGAAAATAAACAGAGAAGGAGGGGGCAAATAGAGAGTGAAGGGAAGATATGTGTGGGTGGATATGGAAAAATAACAAAGATTCATGCATCCAATTTCTTCCTCTTCCTTATATCTTTGTTTTGTTATGTATACCATGCATTGGTAGTTATAATGTGTTTCTAGCATTTACTGCGCACCAAAATTGATACTCCTCCTGTCGTTTTTTTTCATTTCTTATAACTTGTCCGATTTGACATATTTATATTAAAATATGCAATAAGTTAAGTATTCAAAAAATATGAGTAAGTATTATATTAGTGGCTAATTTAGACATGCTTTGTCGTATGTTAAGTAAATATTTGTGTAAATATAATTAAAGATATTTCATTGAGTTGCTTTGTGCATCGTGATCATACTGATTATAATTAAACTTCAACAAGCCAGTCCGATATCGAACCAATAGTCGTACTAGTTTAGATCATTTAAGAAAGTAAGATGAGATGATTGTTTCTCATGATGGAAAGGAAGTAGAAATAATGAAGTGAATTCTATCAAGAATATGTTGCACTTTTGTAGACATTATGTACTCAAAATTATGAGGCGGCCATGGGCCATGGCAAAGTAGGAAACATAATTGATTTTTCATTTCCACACCTTAAAAGTAGGTGTTTGATCTAATTTTTAACTGACAACTGCTATTCTTCGAAATAAGACACCCGCGTGAAATCTTCGAATTATTTAATAACCTACAAAACCACGCTGCCGTGCAAACCACACTGTATACAGCTCATAAAGGATAAAATGACTCAAGAAAGTTTCGTAGAGAAAATCTAACTCACGACCTTTCGATCATGCCTCACCTAATCTAATTAACTTCTTACCCACTCATGACGATCTAAATATCTTTAATTCTATCAATTGAAGATATGAATTCATATGCAAATTCACGAGTATTTGGGCAAACACTCATAAGTTAAAGTGTAAAAATCAAATGAGTGCAAGAAAATATTCCCTATAGTGAAATTACTGCGTCTATGATCTACCTTCTAGTACAGTAAGTAGAAAAGAGGATCCGGACATTAGAATTGTGCATTGCAGTTAAATGCATGAGATGAAGAGGATCCTTCCGATCAGACATTAAGTTATCCATTTTCCTCACGGCTGTCTTCTTCATTGTTCCGTGGTCAACTTCATTAATATGATGGAATTCTCCTTATTACTACTACACTAGTTTTTTTTGTACGTGGTTTCGATTCTCATCAGTCTCAAGCTCGATTGATAATACTCCATTAAATTATTGTCAGCAGAAATGATGAATATCTAGTAGCATTACTACTTTCAGAAATTTCACAATCAAAGGTCACATATTGTCTTTAAATGACCAGATCTTAACAGACAACCAACACACAATGCTTGAAATTCCAAAAACAAAAAATGGCAACCACAATATTGTTAATCATATAGTTTCAATAGTCTACAGAATCATGAGGCAGTTGGGCTCGATATGGAATTTTTCGAATGGAGGTTAACACTCTCATAGCGAATCATGCAACGGATGACTTCACTAGGAACTGCGTGTAGATGAAATAGTTGTAAACAACAAAAAAGGTAAATAAGTTCCTCAAGTTCATCAAATATAGCATCTCAGCCAAGTAAAACTTACGAAATCTGCATTTAATTGTCTCTTGATAGAAGTTCCTCAAGTTCATCAATGATAGCATCGTAGCAGAAAAGGTATTGCTCCTGGAACAAATGTGATTATTGTAAGCAGAAGAGTTGCCACATTACAAACAATAAGATTATATAGTATCTTCATTAAAATATGTTACTCAACCCATTTGCAGTTATATCACAGGAACCACATTTTATGACAGAAGGGGTAAATGAATTTGCATAACACTGAGTCACACACTCAATGCTTCAAAAAAGAATTTGGGTGTGTGTGTGTGTGTTTATGTCTTGAGAGAGCAACGCATATAGATCAATCAACTCAACTTAATTGTTTTTTTCACAATTCAATACCTAGAACTTACAGAAATTCAGTGCATAAGACCTTGATTGTGGTATAAAACTGGTTGGTTAGATCCAGAGCCACAAAACCTATAATGTTATCTATCTTACAACCCAAGCTATATTGACTATCTAATTTTTACATTGTCCAGTACTTACCGTGCAGTGCATGCATACATAACAGTTACGAATATATAAGCTATTTTAAGTAGGGAAAGGAAATTTCATCCTGAACATCGTCATGTTTGAGACTTCAGGAAATCTTGTTAATGACCTGCTAGCTCGATAGCAACTGATTATTAACGGAACTCAACTTCCCGACAATATATACTTCATTATAGCTTAATCATATGCAAAATCATCTTAGAGAAGTAGAGAAGATCACATAAAGAATAAATAAATGAATACATAAGAGGTGACGTACCTTTGTCTGGACCATTCCTATCCGCTGTGACCTGAAGAGGGAGATGGTATTAACAAGATCCAGTGCTGTCATATCTCCTAGCAATACTCTTTGGATGGTGTTATGGATAGTGCAATAAGTTCCAGTTCTACCAATACCTGCACTGCACAAAGCATGTAGCCTCAGGCTCACAGGTCACTTGCTATTTCCAACCAGTATTATTTCGGTTAGTTTACATAAATGAATAACCTGCAGTGCACTACAACTGGTCCCTGATCAGGTGGAACGCTATATAATCTTTTTAAAATTTCCCGCACTCCAATCGTGTTCTCAGGAACTCCATGATCAGGCCATTCAGGATATTGTATGTGTAAGACACACATAGGTGGCCCTTCTGACTGTTTGATCAGAAAGGAAAATCAGTTCATTACCCAATCACCCAAGAACAGAAAAAATCAAGAAATCATACAAAATATAGTCCTTATTATCATTGAGAGTTGAGTTTTGAAATTCCTTTTGAGGAAAATTTATCAGGTAAAAAAAGACCTTTGATATTACATTCCATCAAGTGATAACCACACTGAACTTTTGGTATTAAATTAAATTTATACCATTGATATTTATCCATGCATAATTATATGTAACTTTCCATAAAGCAAGATTGGGGGTAAAAATGAGAAATTGGAGTGTGTTTATCAATGGTTGGAGTGCAAAACCATGCTTTCGTGCAGTGCGTGGTTCAAACTTCCAAAAATGTTCTACTTGTTAAGAGTACATAGCTAAATAGTGCATTGATGCGTTCCTGCTTCCACCACGTAAGAGCGAACTGAGATAAACAAGGATCTTTCATGTACTGCTGAAAATCTTGTCTATATGTCACATTTGTTCTTTGGAATTATTAGATGTCTTCTATTAAAGCACAACAACGGTTTTGCTTTTCTTGTCATTTAACCAGAACCTATTATTTCGGAAGTAAAAATCATATAGTCGATCGAGAGGGTAAGGAACCAGGGTGGTCTATGAGAAATTTTACTCACCTCTTTGTGACCAACTTCCAAACATTGCAACACCAGGGAAGAATTTGTAGTTTCTATCCATTTTGTAGCAATAGAAACATTTCCAAATTCTCTTGGACCATCCTCGGCCTGAAAGTAGTCCCCACACTTTTCCATCTGCATATTCCAATATGGCAACATGCATGATGGATATAGGAAATTTAAATCAGGATATCAAACCAACATATTGAGAAAACACGTCCAAACATGTTGATAAAACAAACAAGCATGTGGATATCCTACGTATTAGAAGAATTCATCTGGCTCTTACAACCAATACTTGTAACTTTATGTCAATTGATAACTCTTTAAGATCATTGAAATCTGAGAAATCCATTAGTTGTGATCTATATATATATATACTTCCAGATCATTAACGTGGTAATGTATTACTCCCTCCGTTTCAAAATACTTGATACCAAGTATTTTTTTTTTTTGAAATAGCTCCTTTTCTTTTTACTTTGATGTTATAGGCTTTCAATAATACCTCTCCCTCAACGTTAAAATTTTGTCCTAGTTGTACTTCCCATGGTAAAGTGTAAAGATAACCTTTAATTCCTTAATATAAGTAATTCTGTTCTAAAACATTTTTGAAACGGAGGATGTAATAGACAACAGGCCCAGTATAGTCATGAGGAATGCACTAGATTATCTTGTGAAAATAAAGTAGTTAATACCCTGTAATTGTCGAGCAATCGAGTGAGCATAACTATAACTGGACAATTATTCTGAAGAACCATGTCCCAGAAATCCTGAAAAGTGTGAGGCATCGGGCCTTGCGTAGCTATAAAGCGTGAGACGAGTTGAGAAGTCTGGATGAAAAAAGAAGGCAGAGTTAGAAAAACAGAAATGTAAGTAAAAGAAATGACGGAGCCAATGACTGGATGAAGCTAGCGTTGATATACCCCCTCTTGGATACTATCCTATTGGTCATCTGCCAATAGGAGGAGCTATGAATTAGTGAATACACCAGCACAGCATAATTACAGTATAAAAGCGTGAAATTCGTCATATGGCAAGACATCGGTATATCGATTTTTGTCAATGTTTACACCACGGAGAGCAACACTGCATCTGTTCTTCATCTCCAAACCCTTCACCCTATTTGCCTGTAATTAAACAACATCTAATGAAAACTAAAGCCATGCCATACCCCCTCTTATTAGACCCCATCAATCCCCACCTGTAAACTTCAGATTCCTGTAACATTCAACTTCTTCTCCTTTAGAATCCGAGCAGCTTCCGAGCAGTATCGCTTTTGATCCGCCGTCAGAACCAGCCGACCAGCCATGCCCGATCTACTCAATCAATCTACTTTTTTTTACTTGTTAAACACACTGTAACGACAAATTTCCATATATACAATCAATATTATATCTCACTTTGATCCAATATACACACAAAATAGTATTTTCTTAGTCTTGAAATATTTGTTATCGCTCTCCCTAGTCTTGTTATAAAGGCTATTCTCCAATTATCAAACTTCCAATTATTTCATCTTTTTAATTTATCATAATTATTCATTCATAAAGTGATGACACTTTTGTAATTTAATATATCTTTTTTTTATAATAGCTTATAAGGGAATTAGAAGGAGTTATAATTGGTAATTCCTCCAACCACAACTTCATTACTTATTTTTGTTAAATGAAAGTAAAATTAAATGTTGAATTGATTGTTATAAATTATCTTATTTAGGTTATCGATAAAATGTGTATTGATATCTTGATTTTACTAAGCGATTTCTGATATCTTATTTAGGTTATATTATTGATTGTTCCTTGTGGTTAATTATGAGTTTTGAAACTTAATGTATATGTGTTTTTTTTAAAATTGTGTCACGTGTCGGAACTTATGTATTATACAAACTAGTCTATTCATTAACAAATACTTAACCATTATACTATGTAGTGTTTGAAAAATGAAAAAGGTGATTGAATTATGAAATTAAATTTGGGATTGTATCATTACATGTTATTTTACCTATATGCAATGATTAAATTGAGATAGTGTCTTGCCGTTTTTTGTTATATATATTTAGAACTAGAATGACATAAAAATTGGAATATTTATTTAGCAAGAAAAGATATTATCGGTTATTTTTAGGGTTTTGTTGTCCAACAATCATCATTTGAGCAGAGTAAAATGGCGGTGATCTCAGACGACGAGGGTACATTTTGTACTTGTTAAATTGAATTCTTTTTTGTTTCATAATATTTTTGACATTGTGGGTTTTGCAGACGAGGTTAATGTCGAAGAAGAAGAGGAGGAAGAAGACGGTACGATGTCGTTCCACTCAAAATAGGGATTAGGGTTTCTTTTGGAGCATGTTCATGTCAATATTTATGTTAAGCTACTTTGCATTATGGTTTACCTTTGTTTTTTTAAAGTTATTTTAAATGTAATAAATAATTTAATTGAGCAACCATCTTTATTGAGTGTTTTGTTAGTTACGCGCTTACTTTTTTCTTCTTCTCATAATGCATGTGGATGTTATTGTTCATGTCTGTGGATGTGTGATGGTGTTTGATGTATGAGCAGAAGATGGGCAGGATGAATATGAGAAGGATGGTTTTATAGTGGATGATGAAGACGAGGAAGAAGATGATGGAGGAAGTGACGAGGACAAGCAGAAAAAGAAGAGAAAAAGAAAAAAGAGGTTCTCTTCTCTTCATTAGGTTTTCTTTTTATTACCGATTGTCAATTTTTGATATATTGTCTAATATGATTATTCTCTAGGGAGTCTGAACGCAATTTTCGTCTCGATGAGGATGACTACGAGCTCCTACAGGAAAATGATGTATTCCCTCGACCAAAATTTGAAAGTTGGTATCTCTTAACTGGTATTATTTTGAATTCCATCTCTGATTACACTATCTAATCCTGATAATTATTCATTTAGGCAAATAAGAAGTTTAAGCGGCTAAAGAAAGTTCAGAGGGATGCAGAGGAAGATAGATCTGGTTTTTCTGATGAAGAGGAGTTTGATGGAACTGCAAAACGTGGTCGAATTGCTGAGGAAAAGCTTGAACGCAGCTTATTTGGTGATAATGAAGGTGAACTTTTGATCATATATTAAAGTTAATCCATTATGGACAACCTTATCAGTTACTTATTTGTTGGATGCACACTTTTAATTCATTGTAGGGCAACCCCTTGATGATCAAGATCTAGCTGAAGAGGGTGAACATCTAGAAGATGAAGAGTATACAGACATTGGTGAAGAAGATGAAATGGCTGATTTTATTGTTGATGAAGAAGAAGTTGATGAACATGGAGTTCGTGTGAGGTACATTAATTTACATGAGTTTATAAAAGTTGGAAACATATAGCAATTCTGTTCGTCTTTGTTCCATGAACCAACTGGTCTTGTGCCGGTGCAGAAGGAATAAAGTGAGCAGAAAAAAGTCTAGGAAGTTAGATGTTTCATCAGAACAAGTCATGGAAGGTATGGAAATATTTGGTGATGTTGATGAGCTTTTAAGGCAACGAAAGCAAAGTTTGGCAAAGATGAACAGGTATGATGGATCTATTGAACCGAGGGAAAAGAAGCTTGAGAACGAGTTTGAGCCAATTATTCTTTCTGAGAAGTATATGACTGAGAAAGATGATCGAATCCGGGAGATTGATATTCCTGAAAGAATGCAGGTTTTGCCTTGAACATCAATCTGTTGTATATTTATATTTTGATATTCTCTTTTCTGATATCTACCCCACCCCCTACCCCTGCCCATAATAGCTCTCCGAGGAAAGTACAGGTCTTCCACCAACTGATGAGTTGAGCCTAGCTGAAGAGACTTCATGGATATATAATCAACTTGCCAATGGTACGGTACCTTTGCTCAGGAAAAAAGCCTCCATAACGACTGAAGACGGGAATGAGGTTTCTGTGAAGAAGGATGATATTATGAGATTTCTAGAGTTAACTCATGTACAAAAATTGGATGTAAGTACTTGCTTCTCATTACCTGTTACTCATCAGGAAACTTTGCAATCATGTGCTAAATCTGACCATTATGGATGTACCATTCATTGTTAATTACCGAAAGGAGGAATGCATGAGCTTGTTGGAAGATCTAGAGCAGCAGGAAACTGATTATAATGAGAATAACAATTCTGACAGAAAGTCGACTTTGAAGTGGCATAAGGTTTGCCATTGAGTTACATTTTTGGTTAAATGGCTATTTGTAACGCTTAGAACTAATATAAGAAGGGTGTGTGGCAGGTGCCTTGGGCTGTAAAAGATTTGGATAAGAAGTGGCTTCTACTTCAAAAGCGGAAGAGTGCTCTGCACTCGTATTATGATAAGCGCTTTGATGAAGAGTCAAGGCGAGATTATAATGAAACAAGGCTTAATTTAAATCGGCAACTGTATGAATCAATTACAAAGTCACTGAAGGCAGCGGAGTCAGAAAGAGAAGTTGAGGACGTTGATGCAAAATTTAATCTGCATTTCCCTCCCGGCGAGGTTGTGGTTGATGAAGGACAATTTAAGAGGCCAAAGAGAAAATCACAGTATAATATTTGCAGTAAAGCTGGCTTGTGGGAGGTTGCAAACAAATTTGGTTACAGCTCTGATCAATTTGGATTGCTTATATCTCTCGAAAAGATGGTAAATTTATTATTGTTTTAGCGGTTTTTCTAGAATGTGCCCTTAAGGCACATGTTAATGATTGAAATACATATGTTAAGGATATCAAATTCCTAAAATTTTGGCTTATTAAACCATGGTTAACTAAAATTAAACTTAACATTATTTAGGTGATTATCTTCCTTTTTTATATATAAATAATGTATTTCAATGAAAGGAAGATAATCGCCTAAAATAATGTAAAGTTTGATTTAAGTTAACCATGATTTAATAACCCAAAATTTTAGGATTTGGAAATCCTTAACCTTTGCATTCAATCATTAACATGTGCCTTAAGGGCACATTCTACAAAAACTGTTGTTTTAGATATATTAACCTGGCTTTACTCTGAATGGAATCTTAAGTCGTTGCTGTGACTTCTGTTCAGCGGTTGGATGAACTAGAGGATGCAAGGGAGACACCAGAGGAGATGGCCAGTAGATTTACATGCATGATGTTTGAGTCACCCCAAGCAGTGCTTAAAGGAGCCAGGCACATGGTATGACCATGTGTCATCTTGATCTGTCGAGCTTGCTTGAGTTAAAGCAATCTTAGCTTGATATAATTATATATCCTTTTTTCCATGATTTTTTCAGGCAGCAGTTGAAATCAGCTGTGAGCCATGTGTTAGGAAACACATACGTTGTATATTCATGGACCATGCTGTGGTTTCTACTAGTCCTACCTCCGAAGGAAGTGTCGCAATTGACACATTTCATCAGTATGCAGGAGTGAAATGGTTAAAGGACAAGCCTATTAACATATTTGAGGATGCTCAGTGGCTTCTGATTCAAAAGGCTGAAGAGGAAAAACTGCTCCAAGTTACTATCAAGTTGCCTGAATCTGTCCATGACAAGTTGATTAGTGATTCAAACGATTATTATCTTAGTGATGGTGTAAGTAAGTCAGCTCAACTGTGGAACGAACAGAGGAAACTGATTCTTCAAGATGCATTTTCTAATCTTCTTCTTCCTTCCATGGAGAAGGAAGCAAGAGTCCTGCTGACTAGCAGAGCAAAACACTGGTTGGTTACAGAATATGGAAGCGTATTATGGAACAAAGTTTCAGTCGGGCTTTATCGTCGGAAAGAAACTGAAAGTAATTCAGATGAAGAAGCTGCACCGAGAGTTATGGCGTGCTGTTGGGGCCCTGGAAAACCTGCCACCACATTTGTGATGTTGGATTCATCGGGTGAAGTTCTAGATGTCTTACATAATGCTTGGGTCATAGCCATTGGCCCAAAGTATCCAAGAGAAACAGCGTAAGACAAATGATCAGCAACGTGTCCCGGCTGTCAATTTGTCTTGTGCTCGTCTGAAGGAAGATATCTACGAGGTTTGCACTTTTTTTGTCAATGCTAAGTTATATCCTATTTTATGCGTGAGATGTCTGAAGAACGTGAATAAGATTTCTCCTTTGCTGACTGCAGCTTTCTTTTCTTATCAGTCATTGTACCATAACATTGTTATTTATTCGACTTATCAGATCATATTCAAGATGGTGGAGGATAATCCAAGAGATGTGTATGAGATGGATAATTTAAACATTGTCTATGGTGATGAATCTCTTCCACATTTGTATGAAAGTTCCCGAGTCTCATCAGATCAGTTACCTGCACAGTCAGGTAAAAAAATCTTCACACGTTTATGTTTGTTTTAATTAATGCAGACAATATGAATGTCTCCTTTTACTCCCCCCTCCTCCTCTTACCATGTTAGGCAGAAGCCTCTTTACAAGCATTTGAGCATGTTCTATACTCGTATGTTGTAAATAATGTCTTCTGTTATTTTAGGAAATGTTAAGCGGGCTGTCGCGCTTGGGCGTTACCTTCAGAATCCACTGGCAATGGTTGCAACATTATGTGGTCCAGGGAAGGAAATATTATCCTGGAAACTTTTTCAAGTTGAGAGCTTCCTAACACCTGATGAGAAGTATGACATGATTGAACAGATTATGGTCGATGTAACTAACCAAGTAGGTCTTGATGTTAACCTAGCTGCTAGTCATGAATGGTTATTTGCACCTTTACAGTTCATTTCTGGCCTTGGGCCTCGAAAGGCAGCATCTCTTCAAAGATCTTTGGTCAGAAGTGGTGCAATTTTTACAAGGAAAGATCTGTTAACAGAACATGGTCTTGGGAAAAAGGTTTTTGTTAATGCAGTTGGTTTTTTGCGAGTAAGAAGAAGCGGATTGGCTGCCAGTAGTAGCCAATTTATTGATTTATTGGATGATACACGAATACATCCAGAGTCATATGTCCTTGCCCAGGAGCTGGCGAAAGATGTTTATAATTGTGATGTTGGAGATGAAGCAAATGATGATGAAGATGTGCTAGAGATGGCAATAGAGCATGTCAGAGAAAGGCCTCATCTACTGAGGGCTGTTCAAGCTTATGAATATGCAGAGCAGAAAAATCTTCAGAAAAAGAAGGAAACACTTAATGATATTCGGTTGGAGCTCATACATGGATTCCAGGATTGGCGCAAACCTTATGTAGAACCAAATCCTGATGAAGAATTTTGCATGATCTCTCGTGAGAGTGAAGACACTCTGTTTGAAGGAAAAGTTGTTCAAGTAACTGTTCGTAGGGTGCAACCTCAGAGAGCGAATTGCGTCTTAGATTCTGGACTGAATGGCATGCTCACAAAGGAGGATTACACTGATAACTGGAGGGATGTCAATGATTTGACTGAGAAGCTGCGAGAAGGTGATATGTTAACATGCAGGATTAAATCAATTCAAAAGAATAGGTATCAGGTATTCTTAAGTTGCAAAGAAAGTGATATGAGAAGGGAACAACATCAAAACACTCAGAATGTGGATCCCTATTATCATGAAGGTCGCAGTACCTTAGAGACTGAGCAGGATAAGTCTCGTAAAGAGAAGGAGCTAGCAAAGAGGCACTTCAAAGCCAGGATGATTGTCCATCCCCGCTTCCAGAATGTTACAGCAGATGAAGCAGTGGAGGTACATGACCAATAAGTTTATAACTTTTCCCTATATTATTGTTCTCACCTCTATATTACTTCAGTTGTATCCACGAGATGCTGTTGTGTAATTATTATAAAAAAAACACGGAACAGCTAAACCTATACATATTAGATTCTGTATGCCAGTTAGATTTCCATCTGAATTCACCATCTTCTTCGTATCATATAACTTTGTACTTTGTAGACTATTGTTTTTCATTTTACTTGGTGCTAAACTAGTTTCTTTTTTAAGCTGGTGATAGCTTGTCTTTGATGTCTACAAAGTTTTTCTCATGATATTTACCTAATAGTCCACTTTTCCTGCAGTTCCTCTTTGACAAGGATCCTGGTGAATGCGTTATTCGTCCCAGTTCTCGTGGGCCCTCATACTTGACTTTAACACTCAAGGTTTATAATGAGGTTTATGCCCACAAAGACATTGTTGAGGGTGGCAAGGAGCACAAGGACATCACAAGCTTACTTCGTATTGGAAAATCTCTTAAAATTGGCGAGGATACATTTGAGGACTTGGATGAAGTATGAAGCTGTTTTTGTATCTTGTCACTTGATTCGCCAGATCTTCTATTGTTTCATAATATTTCTGTATTTTTTCTGATTTAGGTGATTGATCGTTATGTGGACCCCTTAGTTACCCATTTGAAGATAATGTTGGGTTATCGTAAATTTAGGAAAGGCAACAAAGCAGAAGTTGATGAACTTATGAAGATTGAGAAGTCTGAGTACCCAATGAGGATTGTCTATGGCTTTGGCATATGTCACGAGCATCCTGGAACTTTCATCCTGACATATATTAAAAGTTCGAATCCACACCATGAATACATTGGTCTGTATCCAAAAGGATTTAAATTCCGGAAGAGGATGTTTGAAGATTTAGATCGTCTTGTGTCCTATTTCCAGAAGCATATTGATGATCCCAACGATTCTGCACTGTCGATACGATCAGTTGCTGCAATGGTGCCTATGAAAAGCCCTGGAGCTGGGGGCTCATCTGATTTTGGAGGTGGGTGGGGTGGTGATTCCAATGAGGGTACATGGAGAGGGGGTCAAGATAGAGATGGCAATTCTGGACGAGGTTCAAGAGGAGGTAAATCTTAGTTATATTTTACTTTTGACATCCATATTTGTTCTCAATTCTCTCTCTCAATTCTTTCTTTCTACTCTTTTGTTATAAAGCTCACAAACTCTAGTTTCAAACAGTCTCGTACAATAAAGCTGCAAATTATCCTTGTTTCAGAATGTTTCCCACTGCATCTTGCTTCAAATTTAACGCTTTGAATGACCCGTCTTTCCAATTTTTCAGCACAACTGCATTATTTCTGTAACTAATTGTTCATTAATAACACGGGTGCAATTGACCTTGTGATATCATAACTTATTTTGGACATCTGATATGTTATAACTGCTTGGTTAGGTCGGGGAGGCGTGGGCCGAGGCGTGGGCGATGGGCGATGGACGTGACTCTTATGGTGATGACAGGGGTAATAGTGGTAGCTATAATGCTGACGGTTCTTACCATGGCTCTCAGAAATGGGATTCCAAGGATGGTGATAATGGATGGGGTAGTTTTCCTGGTGCCAAAGTTCAGAATTCTCCTGGCAAAGATTCATTTCCTAGTAGCTGGGGTGGTGGCGGTGCAGATGCTGGTGGTGGTTGGGGAGGTGGTAGTACTGGCGGTGGAGGATGGGGCAAAAACAGTAGTGGGGATGCTGGCGATGGTGGAGGAAGTAGCAGTGGTGGCTGGGGAGGTGGTATTACTGGCGGTGGAGGATGGGGCAAAAATAGTAGTGTTGATGCTGGTGTTGGTGGAGGAAGCAGCAGTGGTGGTTGGGGAGGTGGTAGTACTGGCGGTGGAGGATGGGGCAAAAACAGTAGTGTGGATGCTGGCGGTGGTGGCGGAAGCAGCAGTGGTGGCTGGGGAGGTGGTAGTACTGTCGGTGGAGGACTTGGCAAAAATAGTAGTGTTGATGCTGGCGTTGGTGGAGGGAGCAGCAGTGGTGGTTGGGGAGGTGGTACTACTGGCGGTAGAGGATGGGGCAACAACAGTAGTGGGGATGCTGATGTGGAACCTGGAAATTCTGGTTGGGGCAGCAGTAAAAAGAGTTCAGAAAATAATGGGTCTGGTGGTAGAGGATGGGGCAACAATAGTAGTGGGGATGCTGATGTGGAACCTGGAAATTCTGGTTGGGGCAGCAGTAAAAAGAGTTCCGAAAAGAATGGGTCTGGTGGTAGAGGATGGGGCAACAACAGTAGCGGGGATGCTGATGTGGAACCTGGAAATTCTGGTTGGGGCAGCAGTAAAAAGAATTCCGAAAATAATGGGGCTGGTGGTGGAGGTTGGTAATGAAGCAGAGGTGGGTCATGGGTGGTGCTACTACATATCTTCTGGAACTATCTCTAATTTCTATTTACCTTCTGAATATGCTGACTCGGCACAGTTTTGTGCTTCTTCCCCTTTCTTAGTTTTCCCATGGCTGTCATTGCTCTGCATGGTTGAACTAGTTACCATGCATGTGCATTGTTTTAGGTAGTAACGCGTATAGTGGACTAAAGCTTTCTTTGAAGTAACTGATGGGGACAGAAGTGTAAAACAACCATCCTTCTGCTGAAGTTGTGCTCCCTGGTTATCCATCATTTTTGAGTGTCGGTGTTGCTTTGCTCCTTCTGAAATGATCTACTACATACGTACCTCTGATTATCAAGGCAATTTGGATAAAAACATTTAGGAAGTAGCAAACGGCAGCAATAACATTGACATTGTGCTTAAAGTTGATTAAGATATAATGAGCCAGAATAACAGAACAGACGAGAAGGAGAAATTGTAATGATCGAACTTCCAGTCTCGAAATTCAGCACGACACAATTCTGAACAACATACACAGTCTTACACCCACTTACTAGGTGTTATTCATCACACTCGAGTTTCACTTCCGAAAGATGTCATATCTGATAATCAGAACCGCCTGACTCTTCTTTACTTTAAAGGACCCAAACCGGGTAAGAGCACAACCCTTTTACAAGTGCAGCTCCACATAAAGATACATAATGTTCCAGTCTCTGATAAGGACATTATTTACTAGCAATGTTTGATGTGCATGATCTGCATCTAAGAATTCTGACTTGCCTGTTTCATAAATATTCATTCGAACGACAAACCCCAGGATGGATGGCATTTTATATTCTCCTTTTACCTGCAAGTAGTCTTGGCTGATGTATGAGTCGATGAATTGAAGAATCTATAGAAATTGTGTTGAAAAGTTACAATTAGCACACGATCATTACTTTAAGGTTAAGATTTTGTTGATTCTTTGAGTAGTTCCTTCTGTACTGAAGCATCAATATATAGAAGAGAATGCAGAACAGCTGTAATAACATATCTCCAATTTTCTCATAGTACATACCTGGATGGTTGTGCTCAACCTAGTACATTCACTAGTGCTTAGGAACTAGTATATTGTAATACAATTTGATACTCCGTATTATATGTATCACTCGTGATAAGTAGCTATTAAGTTTTGTACAATCTCCAATTCTAGAGTCAAAGAATAATGTCTTGTGTCATTGTCATCAGTTCTTCTGAAGCTAGAAATCATTTTGCCTCATTCTGATGGTCATTGGGAACTGTCAGGGATTATGATTTTTTGTTGGCATAATCTTGCCTTCTCCTTGTCATTCTTTTCTTCTTTTGGTTTTATTGGCTGAGGCTGATTTGGCATTCTTTGATATTTGCAGGGGTGGGCTAGTACGTGAAAGTTATAGAATTGCTGATTGCGAACCTGGAGTCGTGCGATTCAAAGTCTCTGTAAACCTGTCATTGTGAGTGACAACATCGAACTCCCATTTGAAGGATTGGTGGATTATTCCGAATTTTCTATATTTGTTGCTGTTAGTGATGCATTGAAACCAAGTTGGCTTGTCAATTATCTTAGAAGCATTTCTGATGAGAAGAAATATGGCTCGTGTTCAAACAATTTTTGAGTATGATAACGATCACCCAGGTGGTATACCTCCTGATGGAGCTGTAAACTACATATGGAGAAAGGGTGTACCAAGTTGCCTGAGATTAGAGAAGCAATTGCAGCGAGAGAAAGCCTTCTAGGTGTTAGTCCCACTTCGATGTCATTGTACATAGCACGAGCTTTTCATATTGGTACCTCCCATTCTTGTAACCACCTTGACTGTTACTGTCTGTCAGATACTTCTTGCTCTGTGTCGATCAGCATCATAAAATCCTCATCACATTTGATAACAGTGGAAAGGGGCAGTGAATGCTCACATGATGGCATTTGGTAAGACGCATTCATATACTAGACCAAGTCAAACATTTTCAAGTCTTACCTAGCAACTTGTCATTTCTCACAACTTCAACTAATCCATCAAGCTTCATCAACTTGTAAATTCAGCATATCTAACAATTTTGTATTTCCATATAGTCGTTTTCTTACAAAAGATCAATAACTTTGAGATCTTAAAAAGCATTTAGAAATGATTGTTCATTACTTCAATGATATTTTCTACTTCCTAAATTAGGCAGTGTTTTTCAAATTAGGTAGTAATGTTGACATTTCATCACACTTCCATAAAAAGTATCAAAATTTATATTAACATATTTATATATTGAAACAAAAACAAAATCTTTTTAATGGTTCATGCTTCTGAAATTAATAGTTGCACTGATGGGTTGTTGCCAATAACAGTATCTTAAAGTAATTTAATTTGGTGGAAGTAGAGAATAAAGAAACATTGAGTGCATAGTGAAAACAGTAAAAACAGCCAGCCTCAGCCTCCATCTCCCTTTCTCCAAATCATCACTGCAATCAAACTTGAAGTCATTTCATTGTTTGTATCATCAGAAATCAAGAATAAAGGAGGAAACATTGATTGATCCAACTTGGTGTTTCTCTCTTCCTTTGTAAGCCACCTACTCTATTTTATTACTTTACTGTCAATAGATAGCTACATATAAACACATACAAGTCTGTTTAAATTTGCTTGTTTGAGTTATTATGATTGTTTCAATAGGCTAAAGTTTGTATTTTTTTTAGGTGAAAAGCTTAGTTACTATAAAGATTGGGTTTTTATCTGTGGGCACTTATGAAAATGATTGAATTCTTTTGTTAGTTATTTATTTGATGTACTCTGCTGATGATTCTATTGGATAATAATTATAGAGATGTTTTTTGCTCTTGAAGTTTATCCTTAATAGTGTTTGATTGCATTTAGATATTCAGTTGAAGTTTTCTTTATTGGGTTTCTCTTTTAGTGGCTTGCTTTATGATGGATTGTCGTGTTGATTCTTTTGATGTTAGAACCATGAGTTGGATTAACAATATTGATCAGACTCGTATAAAGTGATTTTCTGTTAAATATTTGTCAAATTAGCATTACATTTTCATGGGACTTACATTCTGGTTATAGTAATTGGTTTGTGTTTGGTTTAATTTCTTTATTTTGAAGCAGTTTTCAGTCTGTATGCCTAAATGCTGCGGAATTAGATGGAGGGCTTGATGTAGAAAAATAAACTTATATTTAAGTGAACAATGGGTGGGCTATGCTCAAGAAGATGCACGGCCGATAGTACAATAGGGCGTGGACTTCCACAAGTTAATGGTCATTATAGTGCTGGAATGACATTTCCAGCTCACTCATCATCTGTGCAACCTGATAGCAATCTTGTTCGAACATCTAGAGGAGAGGATGTAAATAAGCAACCACGAGACCCCTTTTCATTTCCTGAGGTGAATGTCGATTCTCATGGAACCAATATGGATAATGTTTATGATGGAATTCCTCGCCTTCCGAGGGCATCATCAAACAAATATGGTTCAACAAGGTCAAAGGTACTTTAACTTTTAGTGGTTGTTATTTTCTGTTCAAATGTGAGTTTCGTGATTATTTGACGGATTCAGTTTCTCTTTTCACATGTTAGAGCTGGTGTTACATGATTATTGATATGCTCAAAGTTAGTGTTGTTGCTTGTCACTTGTCACAGATACTAAAGTTTAGTCCATTTACTTGCTGATTTCATGCTTATATAATATGTCTAAGGGATCACATGCCCCTAAATGTGAAAACCCCCTATCTCATTCTGTTATCTGCTTATTGGAGCACCCCTTCCTTCATATTCTTCTAAGGCCGGAGTAGGTTCGAAAATCTAGTGATATTGGGTTCTTTTTCTATCAAGATAAATTCTTTCCAAATATTTATATAAAAGCAAATTCCTCGATTTTAAGTTTTTTGTGTATGGCTAGTGCTGGTCATATATCAATATTTCTGGAAATCTCATGATATTCCAAACCAAACCAATCTTAGCCTTATCCCACTAAGCGGGAAAATCTCATGATATTATTTGAGCTAAAAAATTGTGTTGTCCTTATATGGCTCTTGGCCAATTCAAACAACTAAATGCCTGTCAGGTGCTGTAAGTGTCTGTTGCCTTGGCATATCTAGGTTACCTTCATATTAGGAAGATGTAAACTATCTCCTGAGAAAGTATCGTACGGTAACCTTTCATCATGCCATGTGTAGAATGTTGATGTTCGCTGTTGTTTCATACATTCAGGTTGCAGAAATGAGTTCACTTTTAGGCAAAGCAGGTACCGCTGGGATTGGTAAGGCAGTTGATGTGTTAGATACACTTGGTAGCAGCATGACGAACTTAAGCCATAACAGTGGCTTTGCATCTGGAATGACAACTAAAGGAATAAAGATCTCAATTTTGGCTTTTGAAGTTGCAAACACAGTTGTGAAAGGTGCAAATCTTATGCATTCCCTTGATGAGGACAGCGTCAAACATTTGAAGGAGGTAGTTCTCCCTTCTGAAGGTGTGCAAAAATTAATATCAAAAGACAGAGACGAACTTCTCAAAATTGCTGCAGCTGATAAGAGGTTTATTACAGAAAAAAGTGCTCTAGCATGCCCTAAGTTTTATAGCTAGGATTTGGTTTTTCATTTTGTGTACTTATTACATTTCTGTTAAATGTGACAGGGAAGAATTGAAAATCTTTTCTGGGGAAATTGTCCGATTTGGGAATCGTTGTAAAGATCCTCAATGGCACAATTTGGACCGTTATTTTGAGAAGTACCAACCGTTTCCTTTAATCAGCTCTTATTTTTTTCCCGTTAATGTATTAAGGTGATTTTCGAGTCATATGCAGTGCATTTGATTACTTGTAGGTTGGAATCAGAACTCTCGCCCCACAGACAATTGAAAGAAGAAGCATTGACTGTGATGAACCAGCTGATGAATATGGTCCAGTATACTGCTGTGAGTTTCACTTTTTCCAATGCTTATTTTCGTCTCATTTTCTTTTCATTTCTTCAGGATATCTAAATACACGTCATAGTAATAGATGCTAATTCTCGCATGAGATGACTGAAATTGGCCATGAAGGAAAAATGTATCATATTTTTTTGTGAGCTTACGTTAATTAATCTTAAATAAACCTAATTTAGGAAAATTAATGAACGATGGCTTCTCATGATGTAAAAGCTATGTTAAATGGTTCTAGCTATGTACTTTAAATAGCATCAACTTACCTTACCTGTTAAAGGTAATAAGATATCAGTAGTTCTAGTCTTCTGGCGGATTTGTGATATCTTGATTGATCCATCCATTGATGATGTATCTACATAAGGTTCTCCAGTCTATCTCTTTCAATGACACGATTACTTATGTGCAGGAACTTTACCATGAAATGCATGCATTAGACAGATTTCAACAAGACTATAATCGTAAGCTTCAAGAAGAAGACAATTCGAGTGCAACTCCAAGAGGTATCCTTCTATTTATTTTTCTTGCACTAGGGATTATAGAATTTTACCCATTTTGAAGTAGAACAACCAGAAGTATCATGTCAGATATCTTCTACATTCAGTTTTAGCTGAAGACTTGTTTTAAGGTTTCTGAGATGAATCAGGCTGTCCTTGGTAACTTGGTTATTCTTTTCAAGCATCATTAATCTTTGAGTTAGGATGCCTAACTTCTATGTACTTGGGTCTAGATATTTGTCACTATCAGAAAAATATATATTTCCATTCTCAGTTTTAGTGAAGAGTTGAGTTAGAATGTGATGGTAGTAGTATGTATATTATTCGTCTCTTTCCTTTCCCTCTATAATAGAAATAAACTTTTTGGTATCTTTTATACATCACTTCAGCTACCTTTGACATCTTAACTTTTTTGTTTAAGAATCTTTAGTTTCTTCTTGTTGATTATCTGTACATCTAATTACTGTTCTGTAGGAGACACTCTTGCTATTTTGAGGGCAGAATTAAAGAGTCAAAAGAAACATGTTAATGGTTTGAAGAAGAAATCACTTTGGTCCAAGGTTTTAGAAGAGGTAGCATGCCCAATCTTCAAGTACATTTGTTAATGACAATTTATAATTTGCTACTTGCTATCCTGAAATCAATTTCACATATGCTTAATTGATTTTCTTTGTTCTCCTGCAACCTCCCAATCTTACCAGTTGACCCATTTAAAATCATTTATGTTTATATATGTATATCTCTTTGGTCATTCCAAGGTCATGGAGAAGCTAGTCGATTTTGTCCATTATCTTCATTTGGAAATACATGCAACATTTGGAAGTGCAGGTGATCCATAAATACTTGTGCTTATTTCTCTTTCGTTTTAAATTTTGCAAGCTATGGTAGTTGCTAAATGAATTACCACGTATTATTATTCCAACAATCTCTTCCACCTTTTCCCACCATACTAATATAATATTACAGATTTTTTACCTTCTATTTGTTAACCTTTATGTAATACTCTTATTCTACGTCAAACTAATAGAATGATCTTCCATTATGTAAACTGGTGGTCTTGCAGATGGAAATAAATCCACTAAAAGTTCCCGTCAGAAGTTGGGATCTGCTGGACTTGCATTACATTATGCGAATGTAATTACTCAGATTGACACCCTTGTAAGAGTTTCATGATGTCTGGTTTTCCGGCATGGTAACTTCTAATTAATTAGAATTCTCTAATGAGACCTTTACTTCAATGAAATGGCACTGCTTGTTCAGGTTACTAGATCAAGTTCCGTTCCACCAAATACAAGAGATTCTTTATATCAAGGATTGCCACCAAATGTAAAGGCATCTTTACGCTCCAAATTGCAATCATTCCATGGGAAGGAAGAGGTGTTCATATTTCAGTCTTACCATCATATTGAATATTTTTATCCAAGGTGTTGATTGATTCGCTTGTGGGGAGGGAAGAACAGGAAGTCCTCTTTCTGATAGGAAATAGGAGGGGCGCACTACCTTTTTGTGTTCGGTATGGTGGTAAAATAGGAGAGGAAATTCCCCATTCTAATTTCATGTCAAATTTAGGATGTGAGATTTGTCAACGAAGGGGAAAAAAGAGAAGTTTGAGTGGATTTAACTGTGGGGTTGTGAAAACAGCATGTTCCTTATTTGCATCTGCATTCACTACTTGATTGAACAATGAAACTCACCAGAAAATAGCTGTCCTGGAAGATTAAAGACAACGACATGTCTCAATGCATCTAAAGAGGCTCTTGTCTAAGCGGGTAGGCGGGGGAATTTATTACATGTCCATAGGACATGGAAGATTTGTTCCATCAATCTGGAAGATTTAAACACCGAGGATGCCAGAATAGAATATACCTTGTTTCCTCTGTTGTGTCCCCTTATTGGTTGACTAGAAATGCAATGCAGCCTCAAGTTTGTCAATTGTCACATGTCATTAAGAGATAAACCATGTGTTTCTTGTTTCCATAAATTACAAAGTTCTTATTTTTTTCTTTGTTCTTTTATTGTTGTAGATCACAGTCCCAGAGATCAAAGCAGAAATGGAGAAAACATTGCAATGGATAGTTCCCATGGCCACCAACACAACCAAGTAAGAGACCCACTCTTGACATATTAATTTTTCTTCTCAGTTGTTTGTATATTTCCCTTTCTGGATAGTTGTTTCTACCATTTGAAGTTCTCCTGGATTGAATTCCAGTTTACACATTACAATGACTAGATATTTCTTAGCTCATTGATCCAGATACTCCATAACGAACAAATGAGACAATTCAACAAAAAAATTTATTTGTTCGTTGCTGCTAATAATATTCGAGCTTGTTGACGTCTGATGGTTTGTGTAGGGCTCATCACGGATTCGGTTGGGTAGGGGAATGGGCAAATACTGGGTGAGTTTGAACACCATAAATCATATTACATTTGTGATTCGCTTCTTGTTTTATGTTACTGAAAGTTTGAATCTTTTAGGTCTGAGATGAACCGAAAACCCACTGGCCAACCTGATTTACTAAGAATTGAGACACTCTATCATGCTGACAAGGAGAAAACAGAAGCTTGTATACTCGAATTGGTGGCATGGCTCCATTTTCTAGTCAGCCAATCTAGGGCTTCAGGAAATGGTGTACTGAGGTCTCCAGTAAAGTCTCCTATTCGTTCCCCTAATCAGACAACAATTCATTTGTCAAGTCAAAAGCCAAGTTCTCCATGTCCAAAGTTGACCATGGAAGATCAGGAAATGTTACGTGATGTGACCAAGAGGAAACTGACCCCTGGGATAAGTAAGAGTCAAGAGTTTGACACTGGAAGATGCAGGTTAAGCAAACACCACAGGCTAAGTAAGAGCAGCAGCCATTCCCCGATCAGCGAAAGGCAAAAAATCCCATTTCCCGTAAGGCGGCCATCTTCAGTTCCTGTTATCGATTTTGATATCGATCGTGTCAAGGCATTAGATGTGATCGATAGAGTTGACACAGTTAGAGGGGTGTAATTTCCAGCATTACAACAGATGTCATTCTGCGTTGCCAGCGAAGCTTGTGGATTGTAGATGAAAACATGATCCTTGCCCGTTAGTGGTAGAATGCAAGTTGTGAAAAGAATTGATTGATGAACTTTGGTTTTTGATTATAAGTTTTGTCAGATGTACAGAGTAACTCGTGTTTATTATTCTTCTTCAGTCTCGAACAAGGTTAGTACTTGGTCGGGTAAAATGGTAGTTGCATGCTGGGAGACTACGATGCATGCGAAAAAAGAAAGTGGCGTGCTGGGATTCTAACCGAATTGTATAGATAACGAGTTTGAGTTTTGGCAAAATGTTTACAATTTATGATATGCTTGAATGTAAACTTCAAGCCTCTTGCCGAAGGATGAATGCACCACCAACTTTGAATGAAACAGAGTATTAAATAAGTTGTAGCAATAATTTGATTCAATGACCTCCAACAGTCATGGCATCTGATGATTTCACATGTTTTCAATAGTACCAACTTAAATGTACCTATTGAATTAGGAATGCAGCAGCGGTTGCATTATTGGTCATGAAAGCCTACAGTATGGATTTATTGTAGCCAAGTGCAGCCTAGGGATATTCAATTTAGTTACATTTACCATCCAGTACTGCAATAGAAAACTATAAGGTGTGATTCGTAACATCTGGGTGACCTCAAGTTGTTGTCTTGTTGACCTATTTCCGATTCTTCTGCTGGAAATAAACCCGTATTTCGTATATATTTTTGTTTGTATTGTATAATACATTAATATTTGATAAAAACTATATTAATGAAAAATATATTTCAAACTCTTTCTATTGATATATTTTTTTATAAAATATTATATGGAGTACAATACAAATAAATATATTTAATGTCAAAGTTTAAAAATTACAATTATAAAAAAAAAATGAACAATCTTTTTAGGATGGAGGGATTAGATAGGAAGAAAAACCCAATATCAGAATTCTTGTAAAATGACAACTGACCAATCAAAGTAATGCTTCAAATCATGTCTTAGCTACCTTAAGAAGACTATCTAGCATGTCGACAAACACAGTTTTGTTGACCCCTTTTGTTTGAGGTTCTGTGCCGTATTGTCAATTGATTTGAACTTGAATAAGAGCATCAATCTTAAAAGATCTTACTTCCCTCTTGCATTTTAGTAATAATTCATACAATTTAGAAAAGTTATTGCGAATAATTTTAAAACACAAGTAGTCCAATGAATATGTTTAATGGAACATAGTTGAAAAGACAAAACAATTTGCTCCATAGATATATATATTAAGGTTATACTAATAAAGGTGTGCATTAGAGTTGAGAAGAAGAGGAATTGTAGTTGGCTCTCTGCACCCTCCACTAGCTTCAGCATATCTGGATTCTGGATCCCCTTTTAGGCTCAATTTCTCATCATTAACTATTACATCTGTGCTCTTCACAATGACCGGACATTCTCACCGGTATAGTACTACCTCTAGGATATTTATTGTACATAATAACGTAACTCAACCAACAAGCATATATATATATCGTTATAAATATAGTAAGAACTTGATATAAATAGGCAGAGATAATGAAATAATTTTATTCTTGCAGAGTGTGTAGAATCTGTCTGATAGGGTTATACATTTATAGGCTTCCGACAATATAATAATAAGATGTAAGTAAGCTTGTTAAATAAGTAAGCTTTATTTGATTCTTTCAAATCAGTCGTTCGCTTCTTGGTAAGCAAAGAGATGAAGCTTGGTTAATGAAGGCATCATGATATAATATTTTAATATGATATATATATATATATATATATATACTTATATAAAAGAGATGTAGATAATATTTAGATTGTTCTTGATTTTTTATAAAAGCTATTTTATTTTTGAATAAATTTAATTCTGAGACAATATGCCGTCCGTATTTATTTTAACTACATTTAATTGCATGACATTAATTATTAAATTAATATTATACAAGCCCAATGTAAGTTAACATCGTATTATATTTCGTGGCTAGGCAGATGGTTAATATGCATTTATATTGTTGAAATAATTGCTACGCTGTCAAAAGTTATTTCTTGGATTAATGAATAGTTATTGGGTGCACAATTATTTTACCCGTTTAGCCAGAACTTTCTCATAAATTATCATGAATTAAAACCAGTATTTATATTGATTTACCATTATTTTATTATTATGATAATTTATGTTAAAAAATGGAGTTACTACATGTATTAGCAGATAAATTGCATAAGTTGCCGTGTACCCGATAATGGTTCTTCACTCTTTTTATTTGTATGTTATTATTATCTTTTTTATTATGATAATCGTATGTCAAAAAACATAAATTTATAAGTAAAGAAACATGTGCATGCGTTCATATAAATTTATTTATTTTTGCCTTTGGTTGGAAAATAAGTGGAAAGATAATGTTTGTATTAGTTATCAATATATAAGTAATTGAAAAACTGGTAAATTATGACTTAATTCGAATAGAACTAATTAAGATGTTTTTTCCATTTTTGTTAGAAACGATATTCCCCACCCACAAATAGAACTAATTACAAGAATACTAATGATAATAAGACTTAAATAATTAAAAGATTAATTGATTTCATAAATTTTAATTCATGCTAATATAACAACAAATCTTTTTAAATTAAAACAAGTAAAACCCACTTTTTAAATTTTAAAGCTTCTATATTTCATTTATTAGAGAGGATTCTACATAAGTCATTATTTCATTTATTTCTTTCACCTCTTGGAAGTTACAGTAGCTTCTTGCCCCTTTCAATAATTTTTACCATTAAAATTACATAATGCATTCTAAAGTCATGAAGTTTTGAGTTACTATCTTACTTTTGTAAACATGCAACATATAAAAATAAGTTTCTATATTATATTTATTCTTTTACTCCTTACATCTTTGTGCATATACAATATATATAAATAAATCTCGAGATTAAGAAGAATTATAGGCAATCGAAGTTTTGCATAAGGTGAAAGAAAAAGGTACCCACCTATTCATTATTAAAGACAATTTTTTAATTGATTATTTTTCTAAATTATATTATTTTTTACTAATATATGTTTAATTTGATATGTTGCTTATTTGATTGTAAAAATGGATCTAATGATATCGTTGATATTTGTGCCTATGATATAGAACTTGAAATTGAAATAAAAATTGACATTCATTCATATGATACAAAACTTGAGATTGATGAGAAGAGGTCTTGTTTGAGTTTAACGAAGAAATTTTTGACTATATCATATTTCTTGGATGAGAATATAAAAAATTCCTCAATTAATTAATTATTTCTTCTTTGTGTTTCTTCTTTGTGCTTACATATATATATATATATATATATATATATATATATATATATATATATACTATATATATATATATATATATATATATATATGTGTGTGTGTTTGTCTGTGTTTGCGTTTTTATGTAGTATACTTTTATAGATTATGTATGTTTCTTAATCCATAATCCATTCATATATAAACATATTGTTATTTCAACTACATAATGCAACTAATGATATTATTGGTGTCTTGAATAATAAGTTGTTACGAAAATAATTAATTTGAATATATTTGTCATATTACATTAAAAACAAAAAGAAATGAATTAGTTAGAAAATTAATTCATAAATATAAAGAAATTGATAAATTAACTATAGAATCACGATAAAAGAGCTTTTTCATGTAGTCTAGAATGATTAGAGTAACAATACAATTGTTTATAGATAATCAACTAGGATATACAAAATTATTTCCTCCAACATTTAAACAAATTTTTAATAAATATATGTAGACATTTACAATTATAACATATAAAATAATGAACTTCAAAAATCTTTAATCCTATAAAACTTTATATACTTATTGTTATTGCTAAGAGAAGTTAAAATAGTAAATTTAAAAATTTGTGTAAGAATATTTTCCCTTAATAAACATACTTTATTTCGAATGCAATAAGAAAAGCAATATCAAAAATATGGTAATGGAACACATAATTATTATTTTGATAAGTATATTATATGACTCGTATATTATAACAAAATGGTGTGTTTCATATTAGTTATAATTAGTTAAAACTCTTAATCGGTATTTTCTTGGTTTTACAAACACTGGCTCGTCATATAACATTTTTATATTATGCCTATATAATTTTATTTATTTTTTATCCGTACACAAACAAATAAATAATTGAGTTAAATTAATATCCATATATTGTCTTCCCAGCTAGAGTTAGTCAAAAGACACACTTATATTCAACTTTTGTAATATTTGATGTAAAGAGATGTGATATATAATATTAAATCGTGATATAAATATATGCAATCAATAAGTAGGTATGCGAACTATCAAACACAAAGTGTGTCGTTTCTGGAAACAACCCACATCAATTTGTAAGAACAAAATAAGATAAATGTATACTTACCAACCCAGGTAATCTCATTTACATAGAATTATACAATTTATTTCAAGAATGACAATATGTCTAGAAGAACAATAATGATTAAAATCTTTGATGGATTGAATATAGTGAAGCCAAATTAAAATATAGAAAAGGACTTAGAAATGCAAAAAAGTATCCAGCAACCAAGATGAAATATATACTTAACTGAAATCACGAAGAGCAATGATAAGATGCATGCGAGTTATGGTTATTAAAATAACAAGATCAATACAAAAAGCATGAATACATTTACACCCACCTATTTTTAATTGTTTATTTTGTAAAATTTGAATTCAAATATTTTCCTTAGTATAAATTAAAAATGTTAATACTTTTTCCACAATATATTTCCATTATTAAATTATACACATAAATATATAGTGGATCATATTGCTACTATATATATATATATATGACTATTATAATCATACTATTAAAATTAGAACTTCCAAAATTGAACTAAGCAAGAAAAGAAATATTTACAAACTATTAGAAATAATTTGATTTACCAAAAAGTAAATTAACGAGGTCAGTGATGATGGCAAAAATCCTTTCAGAAGAGACATTGGTTGTTGACAATGACTATTGGTATGTTTAGTGGGCGTGAGATCCACTAAAATAATGATGGAGTACAGCAACATGTCTCTTAGTGTATTGAAATAGATTGATATTTACTTATACATACTCATCTCAATATTGAAAATGAAGACACAAACCCAATAGGAGTTGGTCCTGTTATGCTAACTCCTAAATTCAAGAGTCAATTGTCATTTTTTGAGCTGGATTGTTAGGAAATCAAAATTTTTGCGAACAAGTTCTCTTGCTAAAGTCATAATTATTCCAACTAAAGCTAAAAATTCTTGACCTAAAACACTATCTAGTTCTAATTCTCAATTGTTGATGAACTGATTAATTTGCTTAATAAGATGTTCCACTAATCACATCAAAAAGTATCATCATACAATATCCGATTACTGTATCTTTTAAATAGACCACTGCAAAGTTATTCTTTAATTTTGGGTATCGAATTTAACAATTAAAAAGTGTTATATATTCACCAATCAAACAATACCAAAATAGAGTAATAGTTTTTGAGCATCTTCTTATCCATCCGACGACATATATCATAGCGGACGAATATATAAAAGCGTTCAAAATAATAACTTAGCACTAGCTTATTATATACAGTATATACATAAGTGTACTGTATTTGCCATAATCAAATTCATCATAATTATACAGTATACACAAGTATGTACTGTATTTGCCATAATCAAATTCATAACTTAGCACTAACATTATATACAGTATAGCACACAAGTATGTACTAGTATTGTAGAATGATGATGAAGAAGAAAAATACTCCGTATTATTGTTATTGACTACAATGTTTCGAGTCCAAACAACTACACTGTGTTAGCTAGACAATATTGATAGACGAATAAACTCAAAATACTCCGTATTATTATTTATTGACTTAGTATTTTCGCATGAGAGTAATAGTGAGACAAAATAATTATTAAAAATACTAAAAATTAAATTACTCAGTATTAGCTAGGCACTTAGCAAATAAGCTAAGCACATCCATACATTAAAATTAGGCGATGGCAAGACGAGAGGATGGAGACCAACCATTCCAAGTAGTCGCCGATTGACTTTTAATTGGCGTTTGATTTTTAAAATTAAGCTTTGATCGTTAATTATTAATTATTTATTATTAAAAATATAAAATTTATATCATTTAGTTTTCTTTTCGAATCTTTCGTAATATTATTTTTTAAATTTTTTAATAATTTAATTAAAGAATAATTGAAAATTAAAATTTATACCGATATGTGAAAAAAATGATTAAAATAAATTGAAGAAATAATATTAAGACATTTATTATTCGGAGTTATTTCATTCTAAATTTTCTCATTTTGCAAAATTTGTGGACGGCATGTCACTCTGTCATATTCATTAAATCTCATTATCGAGGAATTAACTAAACAAGAACAAACGGTAAATTGGAAAATGGAAACAATAATGAATGTGGTGGTGAGTTCTTAGACTTTGTTCAACCAAAAAAAAAGCTTTAGACTTTTAGCTTGCAAATTAGCACAAGTGCACTACATGAGGTTGAGTTGACAACTTATGATGTAACACAATTAATCTCACCAAATTTAAGGGCCGCGTAATTTATTATATATACTTCAATTCCACATCTTGTTTAATCTATTACTAATGGTTCATTATATAAGCTCGGTTGATAAAAATTGTTAATTATCAGCACTCTTATTATGGTATGTGAGTTATTTCTAATAAGAAGCGGCAGCTGTATTAAAGTGATTAAGGAAACAGGCTTACGATGTTGAAAGCATATCTCGCAAATTAAGCTTATAAAGTAATGGCTGAAGGGCCGTTAATATGGCCAGGTTGCTTTGCTTTTCAATCATTACTAATTCCTAGACAAAATAACAAAAAATATAGAGATCAGAGAAACATAAATAATGTGATTAACATGTAAAGATTTAATGAAAGTATTTGAAGGGATACATGCATGCATGGCCCGATATTTCTTAAATAAATATATGTAAATAATGTGTATAATAATAACTGAAAAATGAAGAATACTATTCCCTTCATTTTTTAATTATTGTTTTAAAAATTTGCACATAAATTAAAGAAATATTGTAAAAAATTAATTAAAAAGTACATTGAATTTAAAGATAAAATGATCAAATATTCACTCGAAAAAAATAGATTGGAGATAAGTATACGCATACTATATACAATATATTGACAGCTACATACGACATGTTTTCCAATTTGAGTAGAATATTTTCCCTTGTCAATGCTAAAAAAATAACGGCTTATTTTCATATCCTCAGCTATTATCAATATTTTAAATTGTCTCCTAAATTTTTTTACCTTTCAAATTATCCCCTAAACTAACTATGATTTCATATTACCTCTTGAACTAACAGTATCATTTCAGATTGTCTCTTGACCTCAAATTTTGATAATTAAAATAGTCAACACAAGAGCAAATTTGGAATAACATTAATAATTAGATATTTGGGGCAAATTTTGAATAATTAAAGTAACAGATCAATTTTAATAAAACTTAAAGTATCAAAAAAATATTTTAGAAAAATAAAAATACTTTCCTTTAAGGCATATCAAATAAGTGGTGCGAGATCGGTAAACTACCTAGAAGTTTGCAAATAAATGGTGCGATGGTTGGTGGAAGGGGGATGACGATGGGAAGAGGGTTAGGGGGCCTTAAAGGGAAAGATTTTTATTTTTTAAAAATAATTTTTTGATACTTTAACTTTTTATTAAAATAGACCCGTAACTTTAATTGTTCAAAATTTGTCAATCAAATTGTTAATGTTATTCAGAACCCCACCCTTTGTGACAACAATATTTTTAGTGCAAAAGCCCAGTCTAATCTGAAAATGTTAGTGACCAGGCCGAGGCGATATGAAGTGATAGTATTAACAGGGGGGCAATTTAATAAGTAAAAAGTCAAAGGAATAATTAAAAATGTTGGCAATAATTCAATGGGCTATATGAAAATAAACCAAAAATAAATGTAATCTTACTTATTAATTTTATGCCAACACTATTATTATATCGGATATCTTATTTCACGAGATTAGATAAAAAATGTAAAAGGTAAAAAAGTATCTGAAAGCATTCTTGTATAATTTTATCTTTGAAATAAATGGCATATTATACCTCATATATACGGAGTATTTCTTATCTTTAGATTAAAAGGAACACACAAACCTTCACGTTAACGGTGAAAGACGGAGCACTACTTGATAAGTGACTAGCTAGGTAGATTGAATTTTCATCCTTGAACAATTAAAACTAGGCTTAATTTCTTATTGACTCATGTATTATTGTATAAGTTTCAAATTATCCTCTAATATTATTATCGTTTTAAATTATTCCCTAAATTATACTTAATTTTAAATTATCCCCTCAGGAATTGTCCCCTAAATTATTTAAATTGCCCTATAAGGTGGAATGTTGTTTTAACAAAAGGATAAATTCGATATTATACATAATAATATACTTTTGGGATACTTTTTGAATATAACTAAACATGTATATTTATTTTAATAATAATCAAAATATTAATTTAAATTATACTTCATCCGTTTCAAAATACATGATCATCTCAAAAAAATTATTTTTTCACCATAGTTGATCGTTTGCATTTTTAATATATATTTTTATAATCCCAATGTAGATTTTTACATTTTGAAAGTAGATTTTTATAATCACAATATAGATTTTCACTATCCATTAATAAAATAATTTTCATCTAAACAATAATTTATTTTAAAAGAGACGAAATATTTAATAAAAACCTCACCCCAACATATATCCCTACCCCACGCCACCACACCCCCGTTGCCCGTTCCCCCAACCCCATGGTCTCCCCACTGAGCTTTTGCCCCCCTATTTGTAAGTATGGTAGTTACAAAAATTATGTTCGGGGATAAAATAATCATTTCAGTGTTAAAAAAAATACTATTTGGGTGTGTATATTGGATCCGGTCTCCCCACCGCCACATCCCCAACCACTTGAATCATCAATCAGTTATAAGAAAACATAAATCTAAAGCAAAAACAAACATGATTTATTGAGCTTGAATAATTTAAATTCTCAAACCTGTAAATATTAAAATTAAGCTCTTTATTGAAAAAACCCGGAAACTCTTCACGAAGAACCCGAATCGCGTAACCGGATTTAGCATAATAATTCCTCTTTTCTTCCTCCTCTTTGCTTTGATTCATCGAAGTCGTACATTGGGTTCAAAAGGTAGTACCATTGTATTCATTTTGCTTGGAATACGGAGTGCTATAATCTAGTCAATTTGTGTGTTCGTGAATTAGGGGGCGGGTGGGTGGGTCATAAATAATCTGTGAATGAGAGCATTTGTACGCTATGGATGAAAGATTGTACCTTTGGTTTTATTTATCATTTTCCTAGTTTGTCCAGTGGCTTTGGCATAACATATATAGGTCCGGCGATGACTAATGAAGTACATGGCGGCGGATTCCGGCGCATGTGGTGGTGGGTGTGGGGTCGATAAGACCATGGGGGTGGGGATATGGTAGAAATTGAAGTTTTTATTAAATCCTCTATCATTTTAATTAATATTTTAATTATACATGTTTACTTATATTTAAAAAGTATCTCAAAAGTCTATTATTATGTGTAATATTAAATTTACCTTTTTGTTAAAATAATATTTAACTAAATCAGGGGCAATTTAAATAGTTTAGGGGGTAATTTCTTAATTGAGGGGGCAATATGAAATTAAGTATAATTTAGGGATAATTTGAAATGATAATAATATTAGGAGGCAATTTAAAATTTAAGCAATAATACAGGGGCAATAAGAAATTAAGCCTTAAAACTATAACTAATACTTTATCTGTTATTATTTACTTGTCTTTTTAGGATAATTTTTTTGTTTCAAATTATTTGACTTTCTAACATAAAAAATTGTAATTTTATATTTTCAATGTATTTTTTGTTATTAAATTATCAACCAATCAATGATATAGTTTTAATTTATTGTTATTTTATATTTTCAATGTATTTTTAAACTATTTTTTATTTTCTTAATCTATGTATAAATTATTAGGAATATAACTAAAAAGGGATGGAAGGAATATTCTGTGAATAAGTGTCATAACATGATATTGTATTAAAATTTGCAGCCCTTCTGATATGGTATGGTATAAAGTTAATACACACCTCATATCTTAGCTTCCAATAATGTATTGTGACTTGTGAGGTCAAATCGATTCCACTCTCGATTTGAGTCCAATTTCCCACTTGGTTGATCAATTGGGGGAATATAGAGCAAAAACAAGATCCTGATGGGGTAAAAACTTAAATTAACTCCAGAGACTATGGTCTGACCTTTACCAACCCATAAATGTCAAAATATTAATAGGTCGATCGCTCGCGTGCTATAAAATTATACTCCATCCGTTTTAAAATAGATGATCATTTAGAAAAAATTTATCTTTTCATAATAGTTGATTGTTGATAATTTTAATATATATTTTTACAATTTCAATGTAAATTTTTACAATCCCAATATGACTTTTCATAATTCCTTAGTAAAGTATTTTTTATCTAAATAATTATCTATTTTGAAATGAAGGAGTATTACGATTTAATAAATAACCAAGAGAATTGACGATAAGAGAGAACATCGAATGATCTAGTGGTTAGGAGGCCTTCAAGTGACTTAGAGGTCCTGGGTTCGATTCTCATTGTAAGGAGGTGGTGGGTGGGTTTTTAAAAAAAAAAAGAAAAAAAGAAAAAAAAAAAGAGAATTGACGATAAGATATGTATTTGATCTCAACCACCCATGAGAATGAATGTCGATTATATATATAAATTCACACTTTTTGTTGAGTCCAGCACCATATTTTGTTATTGTTGGTCCAATTGTGAGTATGGCCGGTCATATATATAGGGGCCAGCAATTAATTTCTTTGGTCTTTCCTTCAATTTTTAACTTTACAATATCATTAATGAAATATATACAGTACGTATTATACATACATACTTGCACTAATTGATTAAACTTTCCTTACAACTCTACAACATTTACATTTTATAAATGGATTGTTTTGAATTTTAATTTCGAATGAACACATATATTATTGTAACAATAACCTCCTTTTTTATTATTGAAAAACATGATTAAAATTAAGTGAAACAATTAATTATGAACACATTGTAATTGGAAGACTAAATAATTAATTTCAAATATAATAGATCAGAAATTATTGTTTACCGTAACTTATATTCTGTTTTTAGGTAAGAGAAATGATGTATGTGGTTAGACCAAAACACAATTTGATAAAAATTCAGGAAAGATAGATAACTTTATACATAAAAAACCTATGAAGAAATTATAGATAAAGCAAACCTTACAAGTTACAAAGAGAATATCTAGAAAAATTAAAAATTAGAGAAATGCATGATGATAGAAGAGAATTTTGCATAATCACGATAAAGTGATTCGATAAACCTTTGGAATCCATTATAAAATATCAGTAATTAGTCTTTTAATTGAACTTTGTTGGCAATAGTAGACCCACATCTTAAACCAAATCCAAATCCAAGGTAGTAATGATTATTACCTCATCTTAAAGCATACTCAAAAGTCAAAGGGAAAGGGAAACATACGGAGAACTGACGTGGATCACAGTCACGGCTCTCAAACGTAATTGACCAGGGTAAATTCATTAACCAGCTCCCGTGGACTTTCTTCTACCAAAAATAAATACCACTGCAGTAAAATCACAGAATCCAATTCCCTTTAAGGACCCCACCTACCCAGTAGCCCTACCCAACCACCCCAACCCCCACCCCAAGTGGCTATTGCCGCCAAATCTGTTATAAATACTCCCCATCTCCCCAACTCTCATATACCAACAAATCCTTCATTCATCTCTTCTCAGTTCTCACATCACTAAACACACAGTAATAAGAGCTTAGAAAAACAAGAAGCATAGTGCAAAAACCATCTCCTTCTGTATTTTCTTTTCAAGAACAATGGAAAAACAGAATGGAAAACTGGAAAAACCATCTCCTCCTGTGCAACCTTCTTTACAAATCTCCCAACCACCCTCTTCCCCTCCAGCTTCACCCCTTCACAAGATCATAATGGTGGCATCCATAGCCGCCGGAGTTCAGTTCGGTTGGGCATTACAGCTTTCTTTACTCACACCATATGTTCAGTTGCTAGGTATCCCACACACATATGCTGCCTACATCTGGCTTTGTGGGCCCATCTCCGGCATGATCGTACAGCCGTTGGTGGGTTACTACAGTGACAGGTGCACTTCTCGGTTCGGCCGTCGCCGCCCATTTATCGCCGCCGGAGCTGCCCTGGTGGGAATAGCAGTGTTTCTTATCGGCTTTGCCGCCGATCTTGGTCATGCCTCTGGGGACCCCCTCGGCAAAGTTTTGAAGCCGAGGGCTATTGCTGTCTTCGTTGTTGGGTTCTGGATTCTTGATGTTGCCAACAATATGTTACAGGTATTCACAAATTAAATTTCAATTTATCTTTATTTTCAACATGCATGCATCACAACTGTTTATGTACACGTTTATTTGATGTTGAAATTATTTTTTACTGTGGACGCATGACCAGGTTGATGATAAATTATACGAACATATTATTAGTATTAGAAAAATAATTGGTAGATAAGGAGTATTATTTTTCATTGTTATTATTATTAAGATATTTCACCCATCCTTAAATTATAGTCACATTTTAACTTTTCTCATCAAACTTTGAAAACTTTGACCATGAATTCTCATTAGCCGATAATAAATAATATAATATAGTTATGTGAGATTTTTTTAGATTCGTTTCAATATATATTTTTGAAATATCAATTTTTTATAATTTTCATAATTATAGAATTAGAGATATTTTTAAGTCGTGTCTTTGAACACCTTGAAAATTCAAATATGACTATGATTTAGGGATGGAGGGACTATTTAACAATTCCCTTACTAGAGCAATAGTATTAAATTTAAGATTTAGTATTTGAATTGGTTTGGCTAAGTAATTAAGTATTAGTTTCCTAGTGTTAAGTTACCGAAATTATGAAAAAGATTAATGATTTTTACATTTTATTTTTTGAAATTCTAATTTAATTTCTTGATTTCAAAACATTATTTAATTCAGGGACCGTGCAGAGCATTCTTAGCAGATTTATCATATGGAAACAGCAACAGGATGAGAACAGCTAATGCTGCTTTTTCATTCTTCATGGCAGTAGGAAATGTGTTGGGCTATGCAGCTGGAGCATACAAAAATCTATATAAGATGTTCCCATTTTCTAAAACAAATGCATGTGATGTGTACTGTGCAAACCTTAAATCATGTTTTTTCTTATCCATAGCCTTCCTATCAACCCTGACTATAATTGCCCTAATCCTAATTAAGGAACCCGAAGCAGAGATATTGACACCAGAAAAGAACACCGATGATGATGATACAACGGGTCAAAATTGTTGCATGAAAGTGCCCGTTTTTGGTGAAATTATAGGCGCATTAAAAGATTTACCTAGAGCTATGTGGTTCTTGTTATTAGTTACTGCATTAAATTGGGTCGGTTGGTTCCCATTCTTGTTATTCGATACAGATTGGATGGGTAAAGAAGTATATGGAGGAATACCTAATGAGGGAAATTTGTATAATATTGGAGTTCATGCCGGTTCATTAGGGTTGATGATTAACTCGATAGTATTAGGTTTCACATCAGTGGCAATTCCCTATCTAGCTAAAGTACTAGGTGGTGTGAAGAGGTTGTGGGGTGGTGTTAATTTCTTGTTGGCTATTTGTTTGGCTATGACTGTTGTGGTTACTAAATTGGCCGAATCGTCACGACATTATACAACCAGTCCGGACGGTCATGAACCTCAAACCGGTATCAAAGTTGGTGCTTTGGCTCTCTTTGGTGTGTTGGGAATTCCTCAAGCAGTAAGTTTTTCACTTTCTTTTTTATTTATATGTCCTCATAACATTTTGTTTTAATCGCCTTGATTAAGATTTGAGCTTACAATATAATTGAGATTATTGATCAAGTGAATAGTAGAATGAACTACATATATAGTTCATTAAATTATAAAAACGAGAGTATGTAGTAGTAATTTAGAAGCATATATGTTACGGAAGGTTGTTGCTTGTAAGGGAAGGGAAAACTTTTTCCTCTCGTCTTTAATAAGCTAAGGCGTCACAGACCGAAAGTGATAATAAGTTATCTGGTCGGAAATTATGTTTTAATTTCATCATCAAGCTAAGCTAGCCTACTACGTACTCCCTAGTCCCTACCCCTCATCCAAAAGTAAATTCGAGAAATAACTTTATGCATGAAGTTCACGAGTGTACATAATATTATTTGAAAACAAAAATTGAAATTGATTTAAAAGTGAATTGTTGTCAATATTCATGCATTTACAAAAGTGTTCCGAGTGCCCATCTCTGTTGATAAGTTGGCAAAACCTTATCCTCGATAAATAAAAACATTGAATGCTCTATCTTTAACTAATTTTGCTATGTGGCAACAAGCCAACAATTGTAGATCCTTCAAGTAAAGGGCATGCCATGTTTTGCTTCTTAAATGGTGACAATTTAGTGTTGAGGTTGTCATGATGTTTGACCTCTTTTAGGATTGCTCTATGTGTTTAACATGCATTGGCACATAAATAAATCTATCCATTTAATGTACTCAGTTTTTGGAAGCAAGCTTTGACAATAGTTAAATTAGAATCGTCATAAATGCGAAAATAATTTTAATGTACTAACGATTTTGTAAGGTTGAGTTTAAAATAAAAAATTCTAATGAGAAATAAGTAAATAACTTATGGTCATTTCGTCTTTAACTATATTATTCGTTATCCAATTCATTGAAAGGATGAAATGTGTATTGATGGTTGCTTTGCCATGGGTGGAAAGAATATAACAAGTAGAAACAACAGAGACCCCACCCACCTAATTTTGACTTTGTGCTTTAAATTGATGGGGTTTTGGTCGGCTGTTCAAGAAAATTATTGAAAAAGAAACCTACGTAATTCAATGAGGCTTACTCTCTTTTTACTCCGTATCAATTTTTATGATTCTTCTTCAACATCATACACATAACTATCATAGTTAATGCTAACCGTTACTCTGTTATCTCATGGAAAAGTTTGTGGTGGATAGATAAAGTACTGAGATAGATAAAGGTACTTTCCTCTCTGAGTATGTTGTTTTAGATACTTCACATAAGCCTCAAATTTCTTTAATAGGACTGTCGAGCATACATTTTGGGCATTAGAATTGACTTCGAATATTATGTGGCCTCAAGTGAAAGAATTGATGCAGTATGTTTTGGGGTTACGTATAGGAGCGTCGCGGGTAATATGCCGATTGATTAGGGAGACTTGGCTTAAAAGCCCAAAACTGATACGAGGATTTGCGTGACTCGGGCTTCGAGGCTTTCACCCAGGTTAATTTATCGCCGAGGCCAGCCCAAAGATAGGAGTAAAGCTTTTTATAAGCCGGTAGTGTATGCATGAAACCCAGAAAGGATTTTTTGGGGAGATACGGTTAAAACAATGGGGTCCGATCAGCTGGCTCTACCGACGATGTCATTATGCAGCCGTTGTGGCAAGTATCTTTTTAATCGAATTTCAATTTTTTTTTGAAGTGACCTTTGGAATGTTAATTACTAATTATTACTTATTTTAAAAATATAAATTTATATAATTTGGTTATCTTTTAAAAATACTTTCATAATATTAACTTTTTAAATTTTTAATAATATAATTAAAAAAGCAGTGAGAATCGAAAGATTTATTTCGATACGTAAGAAAGTCAATTATTCCATAATTTATTGGAGGTAATAGTTGATTTACTTGGTATTTTAATTTATTACGCCCTATCAAATACGTGATGTATGTTCAAGTACCAAAAGGAATCATTTGGTCACGGGATGTTCTTATAAACTCGGAATTGTTATTACTACCTTCATTTCAAATGAATTAATTTTCTCATTTTTTGAAATACAATTTTAATCATTAATTACTTTTTATATATATTATGAAATTATAATTGAAGCCAATATTATAAAAATATTTTTTTAAATGAATTTCAAATAATATCAATTATATATATTTTTGGGTTAGTAAATAAAAAGTAATTTGAGGAGTCAAATCAATCCAAAATGGCCATTAATTTGAAATATAGATTAGTGAGAATTGAAATTATTGTTCACAACTAGACATTTGATGTGCTTTAATATTTCATTTTAATTTATTTTAGAAGATTATCACTCCGTATCAAAGATTTACTTACTTATTTTATTCTTTTTCCTTTATACAGATAACTTTTAGCATCCCGTTTGCTTTAGCATCAATTTTCTCCAGTAAATCAGGCGCAGGTCAAGGTAAACTTTATTTTTCTTTAACATTGTAATAAACAAAGATTTTTATTTTTATTTGACAAAAGGCACGGGGATGTTCGTTTATAATTCATACTTCAAAAATTTACAGGTCTCTCTCTTGGTGTCCTCAATCTTGCCATTGTTGTTCCACAGGTAAATATAGTTAATTAAACCAATCAGTTTTGATTTTATGCCAATTTATTTAAAACATTTAATTAGCCTAAAGCAAATCAATCATAAATAACAATAATAAGCCAGTCACAATTTTTAAATTGATGATGTCAGAATTTTACATGCTCCCGTGAGCCAGTCTTTTAATGCATATATAGACTAGTTGTTTATGAGTTCTATTTAATCCATTATTATGAGATCGATTAGTGCTATTAAACACAAATCAGTCAAACAACAAGTGGTTATAGTCGGAAACATGGTCATTCTTCACTCGTTTTAGTTACAAAAAGTTCGATTTTAGCATGTGCCCCTTGGTGGTTAGTGACACATTTGTGTCAAACGAGTCCAAAAGAAGACCTCATTTTATTCATATATAAAAGTAAAAACTAAAATTTGATTGGTTTTTTTATTATGTGAGGACAATGATTTGCTTGATTGGTTGAGATACAATACTTAATAATATATATTCTTGTTATTTTGTGGCAGATGTTTGTGTCTGTTCTAAGTGGTCCTTGGGATGCTTTGTTTGGAGGTGGAAACCTACCAGCGTTTATAGTAGGAGCAATAGCAGCGGCAGCTAGTGGAATATTTGCACTTACTCTTCTACCAACACCGCCACCGGATGCCCCTGCAAAGTTGGTTGCAGGAGGCTTCCATTGATCGATGATGATGAGTATATATCTATAGGGAAGCTAATGTCCTTGGGCCTCTTTTATTGGTTTCAATCAATGACAACTTTTGGTCATTTTCTTGTATAAGCATAAGGTGTGTATGTCAGTATGTGGCTATGTGCGGTGCGGTGCAGTGCACATTATAATGTATTGATAGAGGTTGGCAAAAACCCTATAGCAGTGGTAATGTTTAAAATAGAATTCGCTTGTGTAACATGCATGTACCGTTGTTGGCAACTATGTGACTGTTCAACTTTTTAATGAATTTCCTTACCTTCCTCCACTTTTTCCATGTATGTGTTGAATCATATCGTATGTTTCAATTCGGTTTAATTCCTCCTTAATGTGTAATTTATTAGAGCCTTTGAAATATATCTTTAAATTAGTTAAAAAGATTATTCGTTTTTCTTTTTTGATAGTTGTAATTTTTAAGCTTTGATCGTAGATATTTTTGTTTGTATCGTATTCATAATACTTGATAAAAAGCTATATCGATGAAAAATACATTTGGCTACTTACATTGAAATATTTTTCATCAAATATTATACAATACAAACAAATATATTTAAGGTCAAAATTTAAAAGGTACAACTATTAAAAATTTAAAAGTGGACAATTTTTTAGAAACGGAGGGAGTATTAAACTTAAATGAATAAGAACGAACCAATTCAAGACGCTAAAAAAGATTCTAGTATATATAAATGTTTTAATAAGTTTAAAGATTTCATTCCCAAAAAGTATTCCTTATTATTACTTGATTTGGTTAGAAATATTGGGATTAGCTTTAGCGTTTTAGTCCCTTATAATTTAAAGTTACCTTATAATTTAAAGTTAGAATTTAGTCATAGAAAGTGATTACAGTTGTGCATAGAAAGTGGGGGCGATTTGATCCCACTTTCATGAAAACATTAATTCCAAAATTTATGTATAAGATCAAATGGGAATTAAATTATGCCCATATAATCATTTCATTTCTTTCGGGGGAATTTAAATCCCAACATTTGAATTATCGGGGACTAAAATATAACATGATTCTATTTTCTGAGACTATTTATTTTAATAATTAACTCTGAATATGATAAAAAATATGAAACTTACAATTTTCATATTTTCTCCATATTACCAATTTGTTTCATTTTAGAATGGAATCTCATAATAAATGCAATAATATGTGGCTGCTTTATTTCTTCACCAATTAATACCTCAGCGCTCAAGATAATTGATCCGTATGTTCTTTCCAAAAATGTGAAGGGAAATCATCAACCGTTGGTGTGTGCTATACTATATATCCAAGCATTGAACTTTCAAAGGTTTGTTACAATCTCATTGTCAAATGCAAAGTGGTCAAAAATGTTTCTTAACCATTAGGATGGAACTCTAAGATAATTGGCACTATTAGACTGGTAGACCACAGATTCCAAATTTCCATAAATATTGACGTTTTGTAACAACTTGGAGAATTTACTACTAGTTCAAATATGTACGTTTCTCACAAGTGCCCCACATAACAAAGAAGAGTCAGTATATAATAATCTTTCTTCATTCTATAACATCAGCCATTGGATTTCTGATGAAGTCCTGTGTCGTTTTATCCATTATTCGTTCTCGCTCGGTAATAATTACTCCGTATCTTTTAATATGCAACACTAGAATTTCTCTCATGCATGGGTTCATTAGTGGATTGTTTTGCTTGAATTGTATATTTGGATATTAAAGCGTTGTGAATTGAAAATTCACGTTTATTTATTGGTAATCAGTAAGGCATGCGAAGATGGGGAGACAATGAAGTTTGGAAGAAACAGCGTATCGCATTGGAGTAAGAGGATGTTGGGAAGTTCGTTTAATAAGGAAAGTGCTTTGTGAGCAATAAGTTGATTGACTACTTATGCGAAAAAGTGTCGTCTTGAAATTGGGGGTGCAAATTCTGGGAAAATGAGGCACCACCGAGAATTGAAGTCGGAGGTGTGTGTGTGCTGACACTGCGGACACGAAAAGGTTTTTGCTCAGTCGAGGCTCGATTTTTGCATTCAAAATTCAAAAGAGCTGTTACAGAATGGACAATCAATGTGTTAAGTGTCATTTAGCTGTTTACAAACCGTTTTTATTTGCTCGTGTCTGAAGCGTTTTGGTTAAAATATGACTATAGAATCGGAAGAAACAAACACATTACAAAAAGAAACATGTTTTAAGAAGGAAGCGATCGCCTACCGAGATGATACGTAATTTCATGACGATTCGTGATCGATTAACGTGCTTAAGTCGTCGTTGGGTCGTTTATCACGAGAAAGCAGCTTACCGTTTAGGAAGAGCTTGAATCATTTTAAGGAAGCGTCGAGGCGTGAAACGTCAGGTTTCGTTTTTTAATTTGTAATCATTTCATTGTAATCTGGTTTTTCGTTGTAATCTTTTCATTGTATTTCGTGTCGTATTATATTATTTAACAAAGTCTTTGTTGTATAGTTCGATATTCCAATTAATTTCACCAAAATTTTAGCACATGTGAAAGAAATAGGTATCCTACCTCTTCACCTCACCTTGACTATAGTTAGTTCATTTTTGAAAGCATGATTTATTTGGAATCCAGATGTTTTTCCTTTCAAGATTTCACCATTTCACTTGCGTGAAAGTCAATTGAAGGTTGACTTATATAAAATCTCAAATTTGACCCGTAAATGAAATTCATAATAATTAATGTAGACTGCGGATGATTTGTAAAAGTTTGGATGTTGATCATACAACAAACAAGAAAATACAGATTGAAGAATAAAGCTTGGAGACGAAGACAAGAGAAAAGAGAAAAATGCTTTATTATTTTTATTGAATGTAAAATGTGAATACGAAATAATATCTTGAGTAGCTTTATATATTAGCTAAACTCTATACAAATCAACAAACTGAATTTTATCTAAAGATTAAATCAAATAGTTGTTTTAGGTGGTTGAAATCAGCTATTATAACTAATTCCAACTAACTCAATAACTCTTTATCAGAACTAATTCCAACTAACTCAATAACTCTTTACCAGAAATCGACGCGTGTCCGATTCCTTTAGCTTTGTGACCGTTGAGGCTCTCATGTGACTTCCGCGTGACTTACTTAAACCAACATGATTTTTCCCCAATTTGATTACAAACCTGAACCATGGAATTGAACTCAATCAAATCCAATTAATAATCAATCAATTTAACCAAATCGATTCAACCCAATATTCTTACAATATGCAGGCTCATAAAAAATTTAATTGATACACTATATGAACATACATAAATGAAAACACTCGAAAAAAATACCCGTAATAAATATAAAAATTGTCAATTTTCCAGTAATTGTGTTACTAACTTGTGATCGAACATATAATATCTAGTCTATCTGATCTCCTATTTATATATATACAGTAATATTCAAAAATTAATTTCTCTTCGGCCTAGAAAATGTTTTCACATTGATGATTGATCAGTTTCCTTGCAGCCTCTGCACATGAAGGGTCCTACTAGTAGGAAAGAGGCATGAAAGGGGAATAACTAATAATACACAATAGCTCACCCGTTGACTTAGGTTGTATAATTATTACTTATACCAAGTTTTGTTCGTTCAGAGTAGAAAAAATCGTCGCCATTGTTGAAAATGGAGTCCATGACACAAAGAGACAGAAACGCTTGCTGGGTTTGTGCTCATAGATGCCAAAAACAAACTAATTGAATGACAAAAGAAATCATAGATGTTAAGACAGAAAGGGATACAGTTTTGGTGTTTTCAATGGTTGTGGATATCATTTTTGTATGTTTAGATAGATCCATAAATCATGTGATGGTATGCAATTGGACTGCAATATAATGTAATAGTTGTCACATTCCTCTACCAATTGGCATGATGGAATATTCCTTGTAATGTAGAAAAATTTATATAATACCCATTATTCATGTGATAATATCTGGACGCTCAATAATAACACATGATTTCTACAAGAACTACTCAACAAATAAAACAAGACAGAAAGCCATCTAGCATTTCATAAGTTATGGAAATAGAAAATTAACTAGCGCTTTTACCCCGGCAGCTGGGGATGTTAACCAGGCATGCAGCTAAGCTAAGCTAAATTAATTATTCTTTTTAATAAACAATGCTTACGAAGACATGATGATTTCTCTAATCTGCAGGCGATGACTTTGCAATATATGGCTCCGCATGCCAAAGTTCTTGTAAATGGGATACTAGTTAGTAATGCGTCGAATGACGGAAGTAGAATATTCTGATGAAATAGTTGAGTACATGCTTTAAAATATAATGGCATGCGGTTTTAGCTTCCGGTGTCACGAGGCGAAAAAAATGTTATCTTGGGGTTTTATTAAAATAATCGAGTATTCATTTATGAGTTTTTCGTAGTTGATGGCGGAAGAAAAAACCCGTTAAAGAGAGGAAAAATCATGTGAAAATGAGCGAAAAAGCGTAATCCAATGATGCGTAGAAATAATGAAAAGGCTTGAAAAATAAAATAAAATTTTTTAATTTAGCACCTTGTTCAGTGAGACGGGCCAAATATTATCTTGGTTTTGTTATTTAAATAATGTCAGCGCATTAATTTATCAAATTTTTACTATAGTTGATAATTGTAAAAAATGGGAGTTTCAGCATGATTGATTATTAAAAAAATGATAATTAGAAAAAACAAAAAAAAGGGAAAAAAAAAAGCAATCGCAGCCCGCGATCCAACGACCATAAGTTGCAATCAAGATTCACGGGCGAGATGATATTATTGATAGTTGGTTCGACAGCTGAAAAAAAATCACCCAGTCGCGTATGATATGTGTGTAGAAATAATGAAAAAGGCAATAAACATTATTGATTTTGGCACCATTCACAGTGGGATAGACCGAAATAATATAGAAAGTTTGCACATTAAAACTAAGTAAATTAATGAAGATTTATAAAGTTTTATTGTAGTTGATAATTGAAATAACAACCGTTAAAGAAAAGGAAAAAAAATTATTAATGTGAAAAGGGAAAAGAAGCACGTAGCGTATGGCTGATGTATTTGAAATAATGAAAAAGAGACTGAAAAAAGAGCTCGGAGTATTGAATTTGCTATCTTTAGAGTGGGAAGGGCAAAAACATTCTCTTGAGAGGGTTATTAAATATTTGAGTATTAATTTATCAAGTTTCTACTGTAATTGATAATTGAAAAAAAATGATAATTGAAAAAAAAAATGAAAAAAAGGAAAAAAGAAAAAAGAAAAAAATCATAACATTGATCAACGACCGTAAATTATTACGTCAAATGATGAAGCGATGTTGATGATAGTTGGTTGAGCTACTTAAAAACTTGTAGCGTCGTATATGATGGGTGCATAGAAATAATGAAAAAAGAATGAAAAGCCTTGGGAATTTATTAATTTATATTTCTATCAGGGGTTGGAGGGGCCAAGAAATATTATTAAAGGGGAGTTTAAGGGAAAAAAAAAATATTCAAGTGAAAAGGAACAAAAAAACGTCTGTATGGCCAGTGTAAAAATAATGAAAGATGAGCGAAAAAATGTAAAATTTATTAATTTGCATTTTTATCCCCAGTCGGGAGGCCCAAAAATATTATTTTAAAGAAGTTTATCAAAATAATGAGAACGTGAAAAATGAGCGAGATGACTAAAAAAATATAAAATTACATTAATTTATCTAGAGTTGGGAGGCTGAAAATATTTTAGAGTTTATTAAATAATAGAGAATAATAAAAAATAGCAGAAAAAATGAATGAATTATTAATTTCGCTGGCGTATCGCAAATTCGGAGAATGTGTATATGGTAATTACAGACAATTAAACGTTTGGCAAGGCCAGAAGCAGCTTCGTAACTCACGGGTCCATGACCATTACGCGTGCACGATCACTTTTCTCTTTATATGCTACTACTAATGATTTGGAAGTTGATGAAAGCTTTTTAACTGAGGCATAGCAGCAGTTCATATCTTCTACTAAAGTCACCAGTGGTGAGGCTATGCTCTTCTCCATATCATACGCCATCATCCCAGGCAACTGCTATTACTCAAGTTTAACCAGCAATATTATTATGAATCGATATGTAGTCATGTATAAAGAGATTAGAGAGTTAAAGTGAAAGTAATAGTAATCTTCCGTTTTGGCTTTATAGACCCAACTAGTAAAGAGTCACGATCTACGATATCATGATAGAATTTTTAAATATTTGATATATTGTTTATATATTTAATTTGAAATGATTACAAAAGCTGACAACTTAAAAGTTACGCTCCTTTAATTTTTTATTTCTCAATTCTACCATAAATCCTATTTGTTCACTTTTTGATAGTTATCTTTTTTGATATAATGCTAATTATAATAAAATGATAATAAATGGAGGGGTATGATATGATCTTGGGATAATCATACAAAAATACAAATATTACTTTAACAACGTTAAGCCGCTTTTAAAGGCTAAATATATTGACAAATTGATGTCGATATAATATATTCGGAGTATTTGCTTTTATGTCGGTTAAATTTTAATGATTTAAAAGGTTAAATTTAAATTTTGGCTGGTTCCCAATATATAAAATTCATATGAAATTAAAAATAACAACAACAAACAACAACAATAATAATAATAATAATAATAATAAATAATAATAATAATAATAATAATAATAATAATTCTACTCAAATCTTATGGTTATTTAGCTTCATTTTATTATTCATAATGAAATAATAATAACAAACTAAATTCTACGCAGCAAAAATAGTAATAATAATTTACAAAAATATATCTGATATTTAACAAAAACTGTTATACATATAATAATAAATAATAACAATAATAGTTCTATATAAAATATATATTATTTTAAACCCAACACCAAATTATTAAAGATTGAAATAGCGTACTGATAAGAAAATGCTATTGATGAGAAGATGTAAATTAAATAATTATGTAATATAGGCGTATTCATGTGAATTTGAATCATAGAAAGAGAGAGATACTTTCAGCAAAATTAGCCAAAAATAGTTGTATTTATTCAATATACGCTGGAATCATTAAACATCATTGAAAGATAAATACGAAGTTAACTAAAATAAAATCATATATGCCAAATGTATGTATTGATATCTCACGTCAGCAGGCAAATGCATTAATAATCTTTGATTATTCTCTTCCAATTAATAATCTTACCTATGTGCAAGTACATAAAAGTATGATGAATACATCTGCTCAGTTTATTTGATGTTTTCCATTATGCTCGAGGGTGACACGATAATTAATTCTTGATCATTGTGTTTGTCGGCATATAAAAATTATATCATTAGACTCTTCTTTGAAGTCTTTGAAAATAATTTTAATAATATTATTTTTTAAATTATAATTTTGAGACACATAGTTTAAGAATAATATAAAAAAATAGAGGGAGTAATAGTTAATTTCTATTAGAACTCCTAATTTTTAAAGACACAATTTAATAAATTAACTAGTGTGAAAAGGAAAAAACACAATCATATTCACTTATATATATATATATTTATTATATGATTATTATTTATTTATTTATTATAAATAAAAGCGACATAACATATCTACAGTTACAGAATATAGAGACAAAGCTACTAAGGATAGCTCTCAGGTGTTGTATATAAGCCTATTCTACAAACCTTAGATAAAGGAATTGAATATCACTTCATTGAGAACTATTCTCTCTGGCTCGGATTATAGATTTTTTCAGACAATATATAAAAATACTCTTCTACTATATATATAGCCTTAGATATCTTTAGAAAAGACTATCTATGTATTATGATTGAAACTACTCTGAGATAGTTGAGGTAATATTAAAGTTTAGCAAAGCTTGTCGCTATTGAGGAAAGAAATCTCGATACAAATCTTTTCATAGGATCAAGTGAAAATATTTCTTTCAGAGCTTTCGATCGAGGACTTTCTCATAAAGATTGAAGACATATTTGAACACATATCTAGCTATTAGCTATCCTAATTGATCATGAATATTAGGGCATCAATCCAATTGGATAGAAAAATTGAATTTGTTGATGACATATACATTGAATCTTATTAGATAGATCAGACCAAAATCAATTATCAATTATATTTAAAATGATAAATAGCCAAAGGAATTAAAATCCAAGTTCATTCAAAAACTTGCTGCGGCCATATATACAACAAAGGCAGAATTCGCCCATACATTTATTGGGACAAGTCTATATATATTTTTGGGGTCTCGTTGTGAGATAGAGATACAAAAACCTCTTGCATCGCTAGTTGTTAACAATTCTAAATGTTGCATATTCAAATGAATTGGTATAGCAGCAAGCTGGGAATAGTTCATCAATTCGTAACTTATAACTCTTCTCGTGCAAGTCCTCCTCCAAATCCAACACCCAACCCATGAAAATACAGTCTGGTTTTGGATGAGCATCATCAGGAGAGTACTGGGACAAAGATAATTGATGACTCCTATACGGCTATACCATATCATATTATTAACACTATATGGGTTAACAACTAATAATTGTGAAATCTCACATTTATGTTAAGAACCACTGGAGTTAAATCCAAATAAAAAACACTATGCCAATATTTTTGAGTTTAGGATTCACTTGACAAACATAGTTTTGTGTGGTCAGCATTGATCCGGATCACCAATAAAGTGTTGCTTATTGGGAGGAGATCTCCCCGTTTAGTCTATAATAATGGATATATTATTCTCCACTTATATTTATGCGTGCTCCCAAATTTTCTCACCCCTAATAAATAATAAGACAATGACGCTATAACATTTCATTTGGACATGGATGAAAGTATAAAGGTAATACTCCGTAATAAAATAATTATCCGCCTTTAGAACAAGAACTCGATCATTCGTTTCTACCAACAAGCACTTATGAGTTAGTTGGACTAAACTGTGACCACAATTTGTCTATATGCAACAACTATGCTTCCAACAATGTAACATTGTATCCATTGATCAGTTATTTATGAAATATTTTAACTATCCCTCTAAAGTATGATGATTCTGTATTGTGGAGAAGAATTTTTATTATTTATGTAAGGGTATAATTAATTGTGGGAAAATTTTTGGTAATAAATTTATTAAATCGAAGGCCAAACATTATTGCCGGATCCCCAACTTAGTTTGCTAACGCGATTTTATGAGATCTTGACTTGCCTTGATGTGATATGAGAGAAGCATGGTATGAGGCTGACTTGATTGAAACGGCAGGCTTGGTTTGACTTGAGGTTTGGATTTGATTTGAAATTATTTGATCAGGATGAGGAATTTCCTTAATTATGTCACTGATGTAGCGATGAACACGAGGCTGATGCAGACTTGAATATAGTCCCCGCCCGGAGGAAGCGCCACTTGTTGTTCGTCAATTAGGCTGTGGACTTGATCTTAGCGGTCTTGGACTTTAGTCTCCAGGTCTATATTCCAGACTTGATGGAGTGTAACACAGGTGGCAGAACTGGATTTTATTTGGTGGAACTGAGTGAGACTTGGCCGGCATGCTTTTTTTATGCTTGATTTGGATGGGGCTTTCCGAGCATTGGGCTGTAATAGATTGATGGCAAAGCAATGTTTGAAGCAATGAGCTGCCCACTTTCTTCTGACGGCCTTGCTTGTTTGTTGGCACGCCAGTGACTTAGTTGGCCAGGACTTAGTGAAGTTGCAGCTCACTTGAGCTTTTAGCTTATGCTTCTGGCTGACACTTAGCGACGATGTTGTAGTGAAGATCAGGTATGATGGTGGGACATCAGAAGCGGCCGTGCAGTATTTCAGGGCAGGGGGCAGCAGTATTTCACCGTAGAGTCCAGTATGGGCCGAGATATTCGGTGTATTTGCCAAATGGAACTTGATGATCAAAGCTTGAGATTTTCGAATTGTTCATACGCAAGGGTTATGAGGCCATTAGGTGCTTGTAGCTTATTCTTGAATATTTGAAGCGTGCGAGAGTGTTTTTTGTGTATTTTTGTGAGAGATGAGGAATTGTGTATCATTTTCGAAAATAAAGGGGGTGTTATAGAGAACACGTCTTTTTGAATCTGCCTGGCTTGATTGATTTAGGCTGGTTTAGATTTAGAATTGGATCGCGATGCTTGCTTAGTTGAATTTAGAGCAAGAATAGACAATCGGATTTTTAAGATTAATTATACTCGAGATTGAAAGAAACTGTTACTACTTGAAAAGAAGGTTAAGGATAACTTTAAACAATAGTTTTCGTGTTGACTGATATTTTTTGTTAGTTGACCTCGGATACTAAATTTAATGAAACTTGAAATTCGAGGTTGTTTTTCTTGGAAATCTTGTTAAAGTTTTAAATTAAATTAGGGAGCAGTGAAGGCCCACAATGCATGTCAACTTTTTTGGTGGCTCGGGTTTAATTAATTTAATTAAGTCATCTTGATAATTTTAAATATTATTTAATAAATTTTCATAGTCTACATATTCATTTCGAGTCATAATCCACCACCACCATCAGTTAGATAATGACCTAAACTTTGACCATTAAACCTTATGCCCGTGCTTTTAAAAGTACGAAATATTAAACTAGATAAATACACAAATAAATATATATATATAGTTCAAATGGTAATAAGGACGGACTTGACGATGAGTCATTTTTAGTCATAATCCACTACCATTATGAATTAGATATATTAAAAGGTGGCCATATTTGCCTGCTCTAAACTCGATTATTGACAAAATGGTAACAATAATTGTGATCTAATCACACTTTTCACCGTAAGTTACTGTGTTATGGTTCCTCAAATAAATTACAAAATAGTTGCAGCTTGATTTTCAAAGCAAGTGCTACAGCAGGGCCACAATTACTATGAATCCAAGCAAGTGCTACAGCAGGGCCATAATTACTATGAACATTTCGTCAAATAGCTCTAATATATATTGATCGACATTGCTATTACATAATTATATTGAGTCCTGAAATAGTAATCCATCCTATCAAATTGAGAATTGATTAAGTTGTCTCAAATAAAGTGGCCTCCAAGTTGATGATTAAGACATTACATAGGTATTTTCTTAATGACATCAGGCAAACCAATTATAGTTTTGGAAGACTAGAAGTAGTCTCTGGACCTCACTTAATTATTTTGGTAGAAGAATTTACATATGCCAGACATGGCTGTGTGCGCCAGAGCACACGTAATGGAACCAAATCAGGAAGTGGACATGTGGCCGTAATAATAGATTCTAAAATTTTCCACCACCAACTGTTTGCTTTAGTAGTTCATGTGGATGCTGGACATGTCCTACATTGTTATGATATTTTAGTGGTCTCGAATGACCATATAAACAAGCAATTTATTTACTATTTTTACGACAATTTACATTTGTTTTATTAATACGTAATCAAGAAGGAATTTAAGATTGTTGATGTAAAGAAGATGTGGCATTATACTAAAATCAATTGATTATTGATGAATAAAATTTGAAGTTTGATAGCTAATATTTGGAATGCTCTTGTCGATGATAAGGCGAGTTAAATGGTATGGATAGTATTGATAGATGATTTGGCAGCGGGTTTCATCTAAAAAAAAATATGCTTCATGGCGAAAGGAAATGAATTATAGATGACTGTCAGAATAACGTAGTATTTGGGCGGATTAGCGGCAGCCGTCAAATAGCCGGGCATTTTGATGTTTATATGCAATAATTGTACTAACTAATAATTATATTTTTACGCAAGATGACCATAATAGATGATGGTTATATATATAATGCAGTAGCAGTTTGATTGTTTGCAAAACATAAGCTTGATTGTTAGCAAAAGGAAATGTGTCTAAGGTAACACCAAGTACAAGATCTACTAAAGTTCAAGTTTTCATGAGAGCTGCTATCTTGGTCCACATCGTCATCCCTCGACATTATTAATTTCTTCTTTGTTGAATTTTCTGTAATTTATGAAAATAATCATTATGAATTTTTGTATGTAATGTATAATGTGAGCCTATATTAATACATACCTGGATTGATAGTAATCTGACTCATTTGTCTTTTTAAATATTATCACCGTCTTGAAATCTTCTGAAATGTCTGAGTATGCGAGAATGTTGTGGTTGAAATCACGAGCAGTAGCAATTTCGCGTCGTTTTCAGATCATTCTGATGATAGATTAATTAATCAATTGTGTACCACGACACAACTCTTGGGTCACTAAAACTCCCTAACGGGGTGCTACTGAGCAATGTATCACCGAGCTTCTGGCGTTAATGGAAATCATAGGTTAAGTTACCGATTAAACCCGTCACGTTGATTTGGAATGATCATCACGAAACCCACAGCGTTAGTGGAAATCACTTGGCGTGATCGATTGTCATCTTGTCGCTGGCTTGGCAGAATCTGGCACCCGTCGCGGTGTGCTAGTAATGCGTGATAGAGATTTGCCTGTTGACTTTAAAATTGGTTTAAATAAATGCGCATAAATTTTGGTGGTGAGATTAATATTATATGTTATTATTTAACGTGTCACGCATAGCACATACTCGGAAGTAATATGCACATTATGAAAATAAAACAAAATAATACACATTCAAGAGATATATGATATGACCCTAAAAATTTAAAATAGCATACTATTAAAACAACTTTCTGAAGTGTATCTTAACGTAAGGCACTTTATTTGACATTTTGCAAAATGCACGATGCTTGTATTCTTCAATTTTAAAACTGAGTTTCTTCAAATGTCTTGTTAGAAGCGCCATCTTGATACCTCACATGCCCGGTACATGTATTTACTAAAGCCAAGTAAAGAGCGGCATGACTTGTGGGTAAAATAAAGTAAATAAATTGAATAAATCACGACTCGGTTAATTAGATTTACAACAAATAACTTGAGGATTCATCTTGTATTTAAACAAAATCTGTATAATAAATGTCGATATATCACTTTCGAAAGTACTTTGTTTCACAATGTATAATGCAATAATTAAATCACATAAAATATGCATTTAATAAATATATTAAATGGTATGGAATAAATGACTCATAAAGTCAAATAACATCATCAATGCTATTAAGGTGTGAAGATCCCGATATGTATGCAGCAAAGCGTAGACTTAATATGCGATAAGTATACAATTAATACTAATATTGAGGTTGAGACAATTGCTGCAGTCGAATTCAAATTTAAATATATGATTGTGATAAAATATAAAGCCAGTTTTAGTTTTTGATTCTTAAATCAAAATGCACATAAATAACACAATTCCATGTGATTGAATTTGGAAATTTCAAATTTAAATCTCATGAAATTAAATCCATAAAATATATATAATTAAATGCATTAATTTACATATATTTGTCAATAGATTATTACAATAACTTATTTCATATATACAATAAGACAATAATTATTAATATTGGTAATTTCATATGGGCTAATAAGATAAAACTTGCAAGTAATTATCTACATATATTTATATTCTTAACTAGATATCGTTACCATGATTTTATCCTTTCAATAAATAAATATGTAAAAGGATAAATAATGAAAGTGATTATTGAATTAAATTGATTATAACCAAAATTGACCATTGCAATTATCATAATAACAAAATGATAATAATTCACTAAAAACCAAAATTAACATTTTATTTGGAGAAAAACGATTTGAAGGCTTTAAACTCATCCAAAAATTATGAAATTCAACACAGACATTCCTCACAATTTTATTGAACTTTTCTAATTGGAATTTTGTAAAAAAACGTTCTCCAATAATTAATTATTCAATTAATACTCCCCAATTCAAAAAATTGTTTTGGAATACATAAACTATCCAAAAATTATGAAATTTCTTGGACATTGTTCTCGTATCATCTGGAGTTCAGAAAAAAAACGAGAGGTTTTTGGTACATTTTAAACACCTCAAATCCAATTAAAATGTTTAGATTTTTAAATGCAAAAACAAGTTTTAAAACCCTTCGATTCATGAAGCCTGAATCTAATATCGAATCACATCAAAATAAAGATATGATGAACTTGAATAATGTATATTTTATATATAAATTCATGTATCAATTTATCATAATATATATTCATGGTCAGAATATATAAACATGAAAAATAATATAAAATGTGTTAAATACAAAAAGCAAATTTTATATAAATGCTTAATAAAAAATATATACAACTTAAATTCTTTCTTGATGCATTTTGTGGAAAAACTATGCAACTTGTTCATAATTAACATAAACAAATGCATCCAGAATCATTTAAACTATATAAGCGAATTACAACTAAAATACGTATATGCATATACGTATAGTCTATTTTTCTGACAACTTCTGTGTGTGACGGAAGTCGCTTGACTTTTCTACTAAAAGAGCACTTGTTTGATCTCGCCTTGAATTAGCATACAAATGGTAGATGCCTACAAATTGAGATTTCACACGAGGGAGGCAGTTGAATCCAACGATTGGATTCTTTGGCTGAGAACAATTGGAGAACAAAATAAGCCAACGTGACTTGATTTGTTTTAAACTATGGAAGTGGTGGTGGAGAATAAGATGATTAGGTTTTTCATCTTATAAAGAGCTCCTTTATATAGCCAGTACAGCACGAATAGTTCGACCAAAATTGGCCAATAAAGCCAGAAGCTCGTTAAAACCGTTAACTAACTAAATGCTAGGTAAATAACTAACACAAGTCACTAATGAGCTTTGATTAACCGTCGATGAAACTAGCAAAGTCAAATATTGAAATATTAAAAAGTCAAATAGCCTCGAGTTAAGTACATATGATAAGTCGTTTAAAAAAGCGAAAGTCAAAAATAGCCTCGAGTTAAGCACATATGAACAATTTATGTCCACAGTGGCCATCCGAGCCATCTCGGCACATAAACACATTCCTGGTCGTCGAACAACAACTAAGTACTATGCACAAAGGCCATCCGAGGCACTTGTGTAATATTGAAGTACAAAAAAAAAAGGAAGATTAGAAAGAAATCACCCGATTTGCATTCCCATTTTTCTTTTGTGCATTCGTTGTTCCAGTCAGCGTACCAAGATAATTAGGTGACTCGTCTTCAGGAGTTTATCTCCGGGCTTTTTCACATTTGAGTCTCGCGTTTGTCATTGCCAAATACTCGCTGACTTTTTCATGTAGTCCATGGCGTAGACCTACTGGCATTTAAGCTCAGTGGAGTATAGGTATCCAATTCTTTTTGGATCACTTTTTGGATTAGTGATAACATATTACACAATTAGGCCCTACCGCCTATTTTGATCACTAATCATATATAAAACCAAGTTTTATGAAATATGTTTTTATACATTTTGAAATAAAAAATATAACATATTTCATTTCATTAATCGATGATCACATTTAAGAATATCAATTAAGGCATAGAGTGATTCGTCTTAACCCGTTTAGGAATAAAGCAATTTAACATAATGGGCGAATGGCTTTCGGGAATGAAATATCAGCTTGTCGAACTTCGATTAGATATTACAATCGGCACATGAAATCTTGATTTTCATTTTAGGCACGTTGCTCATTTTTCGTATGACATGTGGGCATTTTAAATTATGAACATGCATTAAAGCCAGCAAAGAGCTTCCGACATGTATGTCGATCCCGAGGTAAACCAGATTACGTAAGGAAATATATTATATAAATTTAAAATTCAATTTCATGAATAGCCTTTTTTAGTGAGTTTTGAAAATGTTTTTTGCATAATCGAGTTGTCATACAATAAGCACAATGTAAGAAGAAAATATTTCAACCATTTTTTGAAACACACATTTGCTTCTAACGATTCATCTGACTCGATAATCAAGTTAACTTCGCGTATGTTCATAGTTTGCATTAAAGTCGTAATACATAAAATAGAAAATCAATTCATAAAGTACATGAATTAAAAATTTAAGCACTTTCATGAACATAAGAATATATAACTCTTAAAAATAACAACGATTTAAATATACCAACTTTGAAGCTAAATCTTTGGCCATCCACGTCGGGCGTGGTGTGATCACATTGGAAATCGATGAGAATTAGTTCCCTTTTATTGTACGTTCGACAATTGTGTATCGATTCATTTACGGGTTGGTTAAATGTGATTCTTTGGAACTTAGTGTTCACGCCCAGTAATGGTATATTACTAGTGTGAGTTCATGATAATTTAAAAGGGTTATGAGCGATTACTGAATCTTTGGCAGATTTAATCGTTTATGAAATAATAATAGTGGTCAATTATTATTATACAACTTACTATTATCGAAGACTGAAGTCAGCAGCATACAATGATATTGAATAATATTTTATGAATGAAATTAAGCGAGACTTGTATATTGAGAAATGTATTTCTAAATATTTATATATTTGTCAAATATATATATGTTGATGAACATCGATTAGTTAAACTTGCAAGTTTAATCAATTAAGCAGTGAATCGATGAATAACTTGATAAGCTATTCATTAATTTGACTTCGTTAGTATTTTAATTGACA